>JXCR01050397.1:338991-355587 GCA_002079205.1 Phalaenopsis hybrid cultivar | reverse complement strand
AACATCGCCCCAACAAACACACACACAATTTTTATCTATCCTTAACCACCTTTTCCAATTGTGAAACTCTAATCATGTCACCAGGGGAATACATGCTGGAATCTATCAGGGACGAGATACAACGAGAGATTCATCGGTTTCAACGGAGGCTTGCGGAGATTGATGATAGACCTTGAGGGAGATGATCCTCGACCGTGATATGGAGAGTCGAAAGGGGAGAAATGGACGATGGTTTGAATCCATTCGATATGGATGACACCAGTAATGAGGAAGACAAACCCGATGCTAAAAAATTCATTATCAGAGGAGGTCAAGAGAAGATGCCATCTGTGGACGAGATAGGGATTTCTGCATCGAATGACTGCAATCAACTGAGCGAATCTTTGAGTATAAGGAAATGTTGGAGGGTAAACGGGTGAGGTTAATCTTATAATCTCATCTCATCTTACAATCTCATTTTCCCTAATTTAGGTGAAGTGTTAACTTTTGTATTAATGATTACATAGTATATTATTTTACTGAGCCAGGGACTATGATTTTCTTTACCGTTGAGAACTTTCTAGCACACAACAAAATTAAAATGGTATTGAATGGAAATTTCCCCTGCCGCTAACAAAGCTTCTCAAAACCTACTTTGATATTTAATTTCTTTTATTTCTTGATGGTAAATCATGGGCTATAATGATGCAATTGATAGTACTTCTCTCAATAAAAGCATTCTAAGAGATAGCATTCTCCACTACATGAAGAAACTATTTAAGTTTATTAGCAAGAACTTTGGTGATAGTTTTCAATTTACCATTAAGCAATCTAATAGGTTTGGAATCTTCAAGAAGTTTGCAATCATATTTCTTAGGAAGCGGACAAATTAAAGCAAAACTGAGATTCGTTAGTTGTGGTGTATTAGAGGCGTTTCAGTGTTTGACATGGATACAAAAGGCTTTTTGAGGTATATTCATACTTCATGGCTTAAAATTTGTATACAATGTTTTTTTGGCCCTACAACTTCACTCAAAGCTTAATGTGAAAAAGCTCAAGTTGATTTGATTTTGACTTAAAAAATTTAGTGAATTGCTATTATAATTTTTATTAGAGATCTACTTTACATTATAAGCCAAGTCCTTGATGATTTTAGTGTCAGTTTGGCACTTCCTAAGTGCTAATTTTCTTTGTGTGTTGTACTTGGTTAAATGCTGAAACTAAATTGCTTGGTTCAATTAACGATTGCTATTTGATTTGCTCGGCCATGGCTAATATTTGCAACATAGCTCTTACAAGGAGTATATTTGGAGAATGGTGCAAATTTTGGAGGTTTGTATTAGCATGTGTTTTGATTCTGTGAATGTTCATGTTACAAGTGATGCATCAGCCCAAATTCTGCTTATCTAATGTATATTTTTTCGGTGTAATACATGTTAGATTTGAAACAGTTTTAACACAAGAATTTTCTTTAAAGAAATTTTTTCTGATCGTTAAATCTATTGTCCTCAAGATGAATTCAATTGTTCGTAGCTCTTTTCCTTTTTCATACTGTCTGTGGCACACAAATTGTGACTTGTGTGTTTGGATAATGGAGCAAAATTTTGTGGTCGGTGCTAGCATGTCTATGAATGTATAAATATTTATGCAATGGGCGATTAAAGTTAAAATTCTCTTCAAATGCAGATTTATTTAGTCTGATATTTTCCATAGGAGATGCAAGTTATAATTGAATAGGGGAATTTTGTCTTATTTGAGAATATTTTGTTAATCTACTCATTGTAATATAGAACAATGTGTTTGTGTTGCATGTTTTGTTTTTATTATACTTGAGAGAAATGTTAGTAGTTTTCACACCTAGTGTAACTTTATCATGCTTTTTGTGGAGGTATAGAATGTCATATGTACTTCATATTTTTTTTTTATGAAGTACTGGCATTTATACTTCAGATGCATGCCATATGTCCATTGTGTTCATATTAAACAGTTTCCTTTTATGTCACTTGCAGGGCGTCGGTTCTGTTTCTACTATTAAGAATTCCAATGTAAGCATGACTACAATTGTAAATTTAATTTTCTGATTAGTAATTGACTAGTAATTGACATTACCAGCTCTTAGGCAACAAGCCAGTTAATAATTTAGCACCTTCCTATTGTTTATATTCTTCTTTTGTTTTGTAGATTAGTTTTTAAATTTTTTTCATTGGCTATTGTCGACAAGTTTTTATCCCGCTGCGTTGAAATTTTCATCAAATGTTTAGGCATTGTTACTCTAAGTTGTACAAATTTAAGTGATTTTATCAGCCAGTAAAGATAAAAAAATAAAAAACTCTCAGGCATTTAATGAATGTGTTCTTTTCTACCTAGAGGAAAAGAACCATAGGCGAAATTTAAATTTTTTTGAATGAAAATCCAATTATATTTTCCCTAATTATATTTTTGTTAGTGAGTCTTGAGTTTCCATTTTGAGGGAGAAAGATGCCACTTCATATAATTGTAAATATTCTATGGGATAGGATGGTCCTCTTGATCTAAGCTTGGTCTAATTAATGTCGTAGAACTACTAGGTATAGCTTGATCTGAGAGTTATTTGTGGTTGAGCAATTCTTACAGTTACTAGTGGTATTCCTTCTATCCTCTCTACTAATGAAGGAAAAGCAATATCTATAGCAAAAGTGCTTTTTCTTCCTATATAGTTAGTCCAAGGACCAAATTACTTGCTATTTGTGGCAGAGCTCACATTGATTGGCTATGGATTGAATTTTTTTTTGTTAAGTTTCTTTATTTCTTGAAGGACAAATGACAAGGATTGTGTAATTGTGGGTAAATTAAATTGGTTTGACTACGTTCCTATGGCTGTTTTAACATTAGACTTGTGTTTAGTTTTGCATGTTCAATGTTCTGAAAGCATAAAGGCTAACTTTTTCCCACTTATAAGCTGTTTTAATTAAAAACATGACATTAAATGGTTTATTGGTACTTACTGTAAAATGATAATGAAGGCGTACTCTCTTTAATATATATATATTGTGTGTGTGTGTGTTTGTGCGGGCAGGNTATATATATATGTATGTATGTATGTATGTATGTATGTATGTATGTATGTACACATGTATACGTACATACCTACGTACGTACATATGTATGTACTCAATAATTTTAGCTATTTTAAGTTCTTATCATCAAAGTTCATCAAAGTGCAACTTGATATGTATGTAGGTATGTATGTATGTAAACTCAATAATTTTAGCTATTTTAAGTGCTTATCATCAAAGTGCAACTTGATTTTGTGCATAGAGCTGTGAATTAGACTCATTTATTCTTCAAGTATAGACCGATAATGTTTCTTTATGTGGTTAATTGAATAACAATTAACAATTTTGATTATTTATGCAAGGGTGATGGACACTCATAATAATTAAAGTATTATATTTTTGCCTCATCACACATTTCTTTGTTAGGCTTGATTGCGGTTTGGCAGGTTGAACTTGATAAAAGAGAGAATAAAATAGTTTCAACATGGTAGTCATATTCGGCTCAATGAGAATTTAAATAAACAAGCTTGAACACAGTGATACTCAGCTTGTTTAAGAGCTCTGTTTTTTAACCAAGAGGTCTTGAGTTCAAGATCACGTGTTTGCGGCATGCGTGCCTTTGTCTGTTCATGCGTGCGTTTGAGTGCATGCATGTGTGCAGCGCGCGTGTGAAGAAAAAAATAATGATACTTGGCTTGATTTGTTTTTTATATAGAGTATTCTTCTCAAAATATGATTTTAACACTGCTATGGATTTGTAAGCAGCTTTTTTCCTGTATGGTTAATGATACAAGGGAGTAAATGACCTTAGTAGTTTAAGGCTGTGTAGTGTGATGGCTTATGAGCTGTTGGCTGATTTGTTTAAATTAACAGGAATTGGCCTTCACAATGAGATTTGCACTTTTCAGATTATGCAAAGGGAAATTCCTTCTTCATTTTCATTTCTTCTCTTTTGTAGGGTGAAGCATGGTTATTGCTAACTTGAGTGAATTGGCCGATTCTAGGGTCACAAACTTCCTTCGTTACAGGAACCTAGGTAGAAAGGGAGTAAGGGTTCTTCCTACCAGTATCAAACTTGCTGTGTTGTGCACCCTCTCGCTAAAAAAATAGAAATATTTATTTGGTTCAATTACTTACTTTTAGGAGTGAAGATAAATATTGCTACTCTTTTGCTTGTTCTCATTTTCTTATATATTTGGGTCTACTTGCATAATGATTTTACTTTAATATATGTTCTTGTTGCCTTTTATTTGACTGACTTGTTAGCAGCAATCTCTCAACAGAATGCTGCTCAAGACCAAAGTGAAGAAACAACTTCTCAGGATATTAATACTGACATTACTCCAAGAACCCCACCTTCAAAAACCATATCAATAGGGTCTCCTACAATAGCAGCTCCATCTGCTGTACCTTTGGGGGCATCAGCTGGATCCAATTCTGCTGCCACTTCTAATGCTTCTGTGCGTCCATCTGTTGTTGGGCCAACTGCAACATCAATATTTTCTGGTCCTGTTCGTGGTGCCTCCGATAGTTTATCTGCCAATGCTCCGCTTGTAAACTCTTCTGGGTTAGTTAAGGAAGATGATATCATCACCTTCCCTGAAAGGAGATCTCCTGCTATCCCTGAGATAGGACTGGGAAGAGGTCCAAACAGAGTACCATCGAATCAAGCATCTATCAGTACTCCCATAAGCTTAACCTCAGTTGGGATTTCTAGCTCTGGGGCTCTTAGTTCTGTACCTGCAGCTTCCGACTTGAGCAAGAGAACTGTTCCAACTGTTGATGAGAGAATTTCAAGCGCTGCTCTTGCTCAGCCATTGGCTTCTGCTATAAGTAATCGAATGCTACCAATGCAGGTTTCACAAGCTAATGAGGGGACGACCTCAATTGATTCCAGCAATCTGGGAGAAAGTCCTATTGTTGGTGGAAGAGTCTTTTCACCCTCTGCTGTCAGTGGAGTGNCTGCTATAAGTAATCGAATGCTACCAATGCAGGTTTCACAAGCTAATGAGGGGACGACCTCAATTGATTCCAACAATCTGGTAGAAAGTCCTATTGTTGGTGGAAGAGTCTTTTCACCCTCTGCTGTCAGTGGAGTCCAATGGAGGCCTCAAAGTGCAACTTCCTTTCAGAATCAAAGTGAAACAGTATATGCTTCCATGCTATTTATGAATTTAACTCTGTTTGTAGTTTTCTGTTGCTCTTTAAAAAAGAAAAAAGAATTTTTGTTTATGAACTATTTCATTGTGCAATTTCATATTTGTCTTTTGGTTTGGCTGCATGTGCTGTAGTATGAGCTGCAGTATGAAGATAGAAATCAAGTGTTCCTTTTTTCCACAGCATTTCCATTTGTTGTGGAAGAATATAAGAGAAGAAACCGGTTAAGATGAATCATTTTGCTCTTTTGTTTTTCCAAACTTAATATGTATTTTATGTCTGTTGCATGGGTTCGTTTATCATTTTTTCTTGCCTGCGCTCTTATAATTTTTGAAAGAATGAAATGCAGTTGTAGATACTTTGAAGAATTTTCATAGAATATATTTATAGGGACAGTTGCGTGGTAGACCGGAGATTGCTCCAGACCAGAGGGAGAAGTATCTGCAGCGTCTCCAACAAGTGCAGCAACAAGGCCATAGTTCTCTTCTCAGCGTCCCTCATTTAAGCGGGGCTAATTCCAAACAATTCCTTATGCAACAACAGAGTGCTCTTTTACAGGTTCATGTTTCATTTAGACATGGCTATTCATTGTAATATTTGATTGTTTCTCGCCACTGAATTTTTTTCTCATAGTTGATAATTATCTTTAGCATTAAATCAAATAAGTAATTTTGTTTAAATCCCTTATAACGTGTCATGTAAAATAATACTCTTTTTCTTTGGATGCAACTGTATATCTTAGTCTTCAATCATTTATATCAGGCTGGAATAGGGCTTAATGTTCAGCCTCCTGGTTTAGCTGCTGCTACATCTGTTCAACAGCAGTTGCAGTCTCCCATGCATAAACAATCACAACATCATGTATTGCCCGCAACTGGAACAAAAGAAACTGGTTAGTCTCTCATTTTATTCTCTTTATCTAGTAATCTCTAGTATTTGTGATTATCGCCTAAATTTGTTTGTTTATGTTATAATGTAGATATGGGTAGCTCTAAAGTAGATGAGCTGCAACAGCAGACTCTGTTGGACGATTTGAATGTGGAACCTGCAAGTACTGCTCTTGACAAGGGTATCAACGATGATGATCCCAAGTCAGCATTTTCGGTAGAAAATCAAGATTACAACTTTGGTTCTACTTCTTGTTTTAAGTGATTTTATTCCTTATCAGTAAAGCTAGATAAAATTTAAGAACCTGAAGTTCTTTTTACAATATGAATATTTTTAGTTGATACTTTCTTTGAACCAATTGCTCATATTGAAACAACCCTTCCACCCGCAGAATTTTCTTTCATTCTAGTTTTTGAAACGCCAGTATTATGAGCTTATAACATAAGTGTTAGATTTTGATTTAAAATTTTAAGTCTTAATAGAAAAAGTATCCAGGAAGATAAGGGACAAAATTTTGGTCCAATTTATGATTGCTTGTTGACTATTATGAATTACTGTTAATAATTTTTTCGAGAAACTGTGGCATAAGTGTTTACCAATGAAGTTTAAATTGGTCCGCCGATTGTTTTAGTCTGCCTGGGTTTAATTCCAAGACTAAGTTTTAGACATGAAAATTGATTTTATTAGTGTTTTTCCTATGCTAAGACAGTACAAGATCTCTAGATATGCATTCCTGTTGAGTATATCAACTCTATCAAGCCAAACCTTGATATCAGATTATCATAGCATAAATAATATAGCAATCTGCGGCAATTACAACACAGATGCATAAGTTCTCAGTAATGTTCATAATAGCATGTTTTTTGGATCTGAAGTGCAGTTTGATGCTTTGATGTTTTGTGAAAACGTCACTATGCCTGTATCTAAATCTGAAGGCATGCCATTTTAGAAGACTGAAGTTACTCAATATTTTCTTACTATGATTTAAGTTTTTTGTTTCCGTTCATTTTTCTCTTTCTTATTTTAAGAGGAGTCGCCAGCTTGTCGATCGTCGTATACTTCCCCCATTCGAATAAATCTCCCTCCTGAACTATATAAATGATTTGAAGAGGAGAGGAATCAAATAATAAGGGACATACGATAAATAGACAAACAAGAGAAAAAGTAAAATGTGGAGAGTCTACGTGCGATAAATCTCGCAAAGATAGGTTAAGAATGTCCGCCCAAACAAGATCGGGCGGAGGCACCATAAACCAATATCCACTAAAGAAGTATCTACATAGACTACCCATAACCAGAGAGTCAGGTGTATGTACCTGTTCTGGGGTCAAGAGCACTCCCAGAGGAACGTGTTCCTACTGGTTAATTACATCTTGGGGGATACCCAAGAATACTCTCGATAAAAGGAGTTTCGCTTCATATTATCATAAACCTGGGGTATAGGCAATCAAATGAATGTTATTCCGTGTGGGAACAATCCCAATGTTTCAAAGCTCACGCTAAACAATCGGGCAGAGAATGAGTCTCTCACATCCCGGAATGGATAGCGGCTTATCAGTACATGGGGCCTACGAAATAACCTAAATCATCTTAACGGGGATCTCCCAATGCGTCAAAACACATCCGGGCTAAAGGGAAGAGGACAAATCGTCGTATCCCAAATGGGCGGCAGCTCATCGGTTCCGGACCAAAGGGCAGAGGACAAATCGTCGTATCCCAAATGGGCGGCAGCTCATCGGCATCAGGCCGTCAAGGTGATATCAACGAGGTCAAGGATCGACAGGTTTCAAAGGGGCTCAACAAAAAGGAAGGTAGAGTGATCCTAAAAGGTAGAGGTAACTGGGTCGGGATGCCATGGACCCGTCATACACAGCTACTATAACCTTAAGTCTACCTGGCCGTGAAGGTAGTCGACCCAACACGTCCTGAAATTCTCGGTCAGCAATCCGTGAATTGCATCATCCACGGGAACCTCGGTAGCCCTAAGGTCAAAGGAAGGAAACTCTATCCTATGACTACAAGCTGGAGCTCCAAGAGGTGGGACTTATACCTTCCGAAATAGCAAGGATGCCTCTAAAAAGAAGAGAAAGCGGAGGTTCAGCTACAAAGCTGTAAACACTCCAACAAAATATAGCAAGGATGCCTCGGGAAAGAAAGAGAAAGTGGAGGTTCAGCTACAAAGTTGGAAACCCTCCAAACAAAAGGACTTACACCCCGTCTGGTCGGGGAGCCTTCTAACACCCTAGGCGCACTAGACAACCACCTATATGAAGGCATGCTGGGTCAGTCAGGTTGGAAAAGTACGGGGACTCCTCCTCAGGACATGCAAAGATGAATGCAGTTATCTAGAATGATCCTAAGTATTGTGGAGGCTCTATTCCATGCAAACATTGAATGCAGTTATCTAGAATGATCCTAAGTATTGTGGAGGCCCTATTAATATATGCAAGAAAATAAATGTTGTAATTTTTAAATCCTGAATATTTTAATCCTAAATTTTGATTATGTTGAATATTTTATTTAGGATTTTGTGGAAAATTATAATTTTAGGGTCCTTAATGAGCATATGTTGTATCGTGAAATCCCAGATAAAACACAGAAAGAAAACAAGGAAAACACATGCAAGTGCAAACATGCAATATGATGCAAAAATAAAGCAAAACAAGTCAAACCAAAATAACAAACAGACCGGTGTCGCTGGGTCGGCAACATATCCCAGAAAAAAAAAAGGGCGGTCGGACTCCGCATATACATGCCCGGTTCTAATTCTATACATCAATATAAAATGCAGAATTAAGATACGGGGCACGAGCATCTGCTCCTGGTCTCCTCCACGTGGTTCCCGTATCTTATTTCTGCTACAGTACTCTCCTAGACTCTAAAAATACATAGAGAAAAGAAAAAAGACTCGATCCTGCATGAAAACAAGTGTCAGCGGGAAAACTCGCATGCACATAACGTATCATGAGCCATGCCTTAAAAGTGGGGGAAACTAATAGCACCTGCAAGCAAAATGGTCAGAAATCATTACTTGCTCCCCCCATAGCGGTACCTGTGTGTGTGTGTATGAAAATTGGCATAGCTTCCTGCAGAAGAACGCCCTAACACATTACCACACATATGCAACATGCAGTCATACCACAAACATAATGCAAAAGAAAGATACCTAGCCAGGGCAACCAATCCAACATAGAACAATAGCCAGACATCAAAAAGACTATCTAGCACCCTAAATCCTAGCCTAACACACCATCTACCGAGAAAGTGCATCGACCTAATATTTAAGTGAGGGGTAAGTCTGAGTATAGTATGACTTTGACGAGGTCTTCATACCGGCCCCATCTTAAAGATCTGAAGTATCTAAAGGGTGTCACAAAGAGCCGCGACACAAGTTAGATCTATTAGATCTTTAGCACAATCATACTCATGTCAATCCTGATGACTTAACTCGCATTGCTCACTGGGATCAACCCAGCAAGCAATGTTCTTTAAGACATCGCGACCAACACATAGTCACTCTCCTAACGAACCTGGCTCGCTATCCATGCAAACATGCAAATGCAAATGCTAATTCAGGAAAATCAGAACATATAAGTAGTGACAAAGAGTATGTCATGAAGGCAGTGACTCATAGAAATGGGCATGCCGTAGTAACAGAGGCCCGAAAAGAGGGTATACCGGTAAGACAGTGACCCGGAGATGGGCATGCCATGACGGTAGGGGCCCGAAAAGAGGGTATACCGGTAAGGCAGTGACCCGGAAGTAGGCATGCCGTTGCGGCAGGGGCCCGAAAAGAGGGTATGCCGGTAAGGCAGTGACCCGGAGGTAGGCATGCCGTAGAGGCAGGGGCCCGAAAAGAGGGTATGCCGGTAAGGCAGTGACCCGAAAGTATGCAACTCAAGTAGATGATATCGATCATGCAGACAACATATACATGCACATACATAACATAAAAAGGAGCAAGTGGTCGGTTGATCGAGATGGAGTATCTGGTCAAAACAAAGTGTTGTGCCAACCGGGCTGGGGTAGCCGGCTGAAACACAAGTGATGTGACCGGTTTGGGATAACCGATCGAGGCACAAGTGGTGTCGGTACAGGTGCAAGTGCAAGATATAAGATGCAAGTGCAAGTGCAACGTGCAAGTGCAAGGTGCAAGGTTCAAGTGCAAGATATAAGATGCAAGTGCAAGTACAACATGCAAGTGCAAGGTGCAAGTGCAAATGTGATATATGACACACAATATGTAACAATGCAAGACACACAATATGTAACAATGCAAGACACACATATGCAAACAATGGGGTACAAATGACCACACATGATAGCGAGCCACGCTCGTACTAACTACAACACCTAGGAAACCTAAGCTTTAGACCTTTGAAAATGCGGTATCGCCGCCTCTTGTTTTGGTGAGGAAATGTGGGGAGTTTCTCCCCGGATCTCCGAAGGGAAAACTCTCCACGGCGTCGCGAAATGTGCTAGCTACAAAACTTTTACCATTTCGCGAACTCCTCCAGACTTTGCAAAGCGAGCCAGATACAAAGCTTCTCTCGCTTTGCCAAGTCCGACCCCTTAGCTTCTCCAAGTAAAGCTGGGGAAACCCAAAACAAGGGGAGTGAAGGACTCCGATCCATCGGGACTTGTGCTAAGGCTCACAACAAAAGGGTGACACTTGGCTTTACGGAGGGCGTTTGGTTACGCACAGGAAGTCCTAACCTAAAGGCTAGCTCTAGAAAATCGACGATCAATCACATAAGTACGTTGACGCGCCGACCCATGCCGATGCACTCACCCCGTATGGGCGATCGAACCCACACGCCTAGACACCACTAAACCTAAGGCTAGCTACAAGTTTAGGGGATCTCACCACCGTGACGGTTGGAGACGCATTCTCTTTATTTGCTCCAAGCTCGCCGACATCCGATCCACGCTCTAGTGTGCCTCGCAGAACGTGCATAGATCAACAGAAAGACCCAATGAGGGCAAGGAGGAGAATCTGGGAGATATGCAAAGCAACCACAAAAAATAATAATTTTGGCATATAAAAAGAAATATAATCAAAATATACATTCGCGAGGGAGGTTGCTCGATGACGGCGAAAGAGGGGAACCCTCGAGGTAAAAAACGCACGCGCCTCCTCGAACAACGACAACGCTCACTGTCCGGCGATGTCGAAGTGCTCAGGTGATGTATCCGGCCGCCGGAAAGGTAAAATGACGAGGTGGAGGAGTTGGCCGAGAAAAAGAAGAAGAAGAAGGAGAAGAAAGAGGAAAAAAAATAAATAATAATAATAATAATAATAACAATAATAAAATCGGAAGAAGAAGGAGAAGAAGAAGAAGAAGAAGGAGAAGAAATAGGAGAAGAAGAAAAAAAAGAGAAATAAAAATAAAAATAAAAATAAAAAAATTCGGAAGAAGGGAAAGAAGAAGAAGAAGAAGAAGCAAAAAAAAAAAAAAGAGATAAATAAACAAAAAGAAGAAGGAGAAGAAAAAAACAGAATAAAAGGAGGAGAAGAAGAAAAAAAATGGAGAAGAAGAAGAAAGAGAGAGGTGCGTCCAACGACGAGCGACGCCGGCGACGGAGCATGACCGGCGGCGAGCGGCGCCGGCGACGGAGGAGAGGGATCCGGGAGGTCTCGCGGATCCGGAGGGGGGTGCAAGTGGTTTTTTTTGCCGTGAGGAGATGCCAAAGGGCTGTAAAAGCTTGCCAAGAGATGCGTTATTTTTTTTTTTATTTTTTTTCTTTTTTTTACCGTTTCTTTATTTTTTTTTTGGAGAGAGAGAGGGAGTAGAGAGGAGAGAGGAGAGAGGAGAGAGGGAGGAGTTACGCTGTTTTATTTTTTTAAAAAAGGAAATTTTTTTCTTTTTTTAATAATAATAATAATATTATTATTATTATCTCTCCGCATCTTTTTGTCGAACACGTCATCGCGATAAAATGAACGTCTCCCTAAGGTAAAATTGACGTTCTGGACGTGACCGCGCAGTCCGTTTCGTCATTCGGAGTCGTTTGAGCCACTTTTTCGACTACCGTGCCCAACATGATAATTTGTATATTTTAAGCTCACACGCAAAAACGTGATGCAACGAACGTCGTTTCCAAATGGAATCGACATTCCGGACTCACTCACGTGGTCAATTTCGTCGTCTGAGGTCATCTGGATAACTTCACCGACGAACGGGCCAATTTTAGCCAATTTCGTGCTCGACGCGACAACTAATTTTCGTCGATCATAGGTGGACGCCCTACACCTATGACATCCAAAAAAATTGATGCCAACAGTTTTATAACATAGTTCAACGTCACTTAATTTTAAATTAAGGAGTTAGCTAAAAAGGTTAAAATACATTTGTTCGGTTATATTTTTTTGGTTTGAATAGGTGCTTATCATTGGTAATACACATCATGAATGTGCACCAGGGGGCCCGTGGACCCCAGCCAGCCCTCATGAAAATTTTTGCATCACTGTTATGTATCAAACTGGCAGAGAATCTGTCTGCTTTTCTCTTAACATTTTCCATTGAAAATGAAGTTTAATGAGTTTTGACGTAGTTTTTTATCTATTTACTTGTTATATGATGCAGTTTGTTTCACTGAGAATTAGGTTACATAGTGGTGTTGAATTATAATTAGGTGTAAATATTAATCCAAAGTTTCATTGAAATATTGTTTGGTTAATTGTAACTGCAGATAGTTTAGGATTCTTGATAAGATCACAGGGTTTTTTAAAATTAAGAGCTAAGCCATTTTACCTGGGTGACAGAAGATGCAAGGGTTCTGGCTTGACATTAAGTTACTAAAAGTACACGGAGAACAACGGATGCTGTTAGTAGCATGCTGTTCAACCACTAATAATTTAACGTGTGGATGTATTTAAGATATTTTGTTTCTTTTTCTTTACCAATTTAAGTAGAAACCCTACATTCTTGTTTCCCTGACATTTTGTTGGCTTTCTATTTCTTCTCACAGTATAAAGCTATTAGCAAATTGTCTCATGCAATGCAAGGGAAATCCTATTATAAATTTTATTTTGATTGGAAATTTGCTTGCTTAACATATCTCATTAAACTAAAATAAAGTACATACAATAGTAGGCAGAAAAGTGAATGAGAAGATGAAAAAGATGAAAAAAAAAATGCAGAAAAAGTGACTTTATAGTTGTTTGGAAACACTCACTGACAATTGTGTTTCTTTTGATTTTTTTTTTTTTTGGTTGTTCAGTTATACATACTCTAGAGGGTGAGGTTTATAAAGGCAAATATCATGGGAAAGCAAACCAACATTTATGAAAATATTTCATTGATTANGAAACACTCACTGACAATTGTGTTTCTTTTGATTTTATTTATTTTTGGGTTGTTCAGTTATACATGCTCTAGAGGGTGAGGTTTATAAAGGCAAATATCATGGGAAAGCAAACCAACATTTATGAAAATATTTCATTGATTAATCTATGGGATGAATTTTATGTATGTGATTTTCTTTTCTCTAATATGTCTATTTGAGAAATTATAAATTTTGTCTCTTATACTAGGTCTCAGGTTCTACATCTATAGTTGATGCTACTCAATTGCCCAGAGGTACGGATCTTTCTCCAGGGCAACTATTGCAATCAAGCCAGTCTTCTGCTAATCTCGGTGTCATTGGTAGAAGAAGCGTTTCAGAACTTGGTGCCATTGGTGACAACCTTAATGGTTTGGCCGTGAATTCTGGCGGGCTTCATGATCAAAACTATAATTTGCAGATGCTTGAAGCAGCCTTTTTCAAGCTTCCTCAGCCCAAGGATTCACAACGAGTCAAGAATTATATGCCGGTACAGCTTGTATACAGTATATGAGTTTTTCACTATTTCTTCTATAATAATTTTAATATTACTAGTTTAAACCTAATAATTTTTAAAAAAATTAATTTAGAGACATCCTGCTGTGACTCCTGCTAGCTATCCTCAGACTCGAGCTGAAATTCTTGAAAATCCAGCTTTTTGGGAGAGGTTGGGTATGGACCAATTTGGTACTGATACATTATTCTTTGCGTTTTACTACCAACAGGTATCTTTATTGTTGTTATGTGCCCTTTAAAACACTTGTAAACCATGTAACTTGTACATAGTAATATTAATAAATTTTGCAGAACTCCTACCAACAATACTTAGCAGCAAGAGAACTGAAGCGGCTATCCTGGAGGTACCATAGGAAATATAACACATGGTTTCAGCGACACGAAGAACCTAAAGTTACAACGGATGAATTTGAGAAAGGAACATATGTGTATTTTGATTTTCATATTGCAGATGATAATCAACAGCAAGGATGGTATGCCCTACTCCAATTCTTCATAATTATTATTTTATCAACTGCTAATTACGCAACCTAGGAACGTTGGTTATTTGAAGAAATTTCACTACCATTGATTTCTAGTAAGAGTTCTAGTAAATTTGTTAAGTGATTCATTTCTTCATTTTGTGCTGAATTTATATATCTTGGTAGGAGATATGAAAAAATTATAATAAAAAATAATATATAATTAAGACAATATGTTACATAGGGAGTTGGTAATAATAATTAAACAACTTATTGAGGTAACATTAACAGAATAAGGCGGAGGATTGCTGAGCTTGATGGAACATTTATGGAGGTGGACTCGGAATTGATGGAGATTGATTTTTTTCAACACTTCCCCTTGAGCGAAAGAATGGATGCTATCCATTCCAAGCTTGTATTTAAACTTTTGAAATATTATTATTATTAATCTTTTGATGATAAACTTTGTAAGTTCTCCATTTGTGATGATGAATGGAATTTAAATTCGATCACTATGCTAGTCAACTCATTATACTTTGTTTTGTTCATTCTGCATAGAATTATTTACAATATTGATGGCTGATTTAACATATCATATCCGAGCCTCTAAGACCTTTCAGTTCAACCTCTCGTATATTTGTAGTGCAATGATTATAAATTTGGCTTTTGTGTTCGTTCTACACTGTATATATTTTTTACTTGTCCAAGACTCGATGTCATGTGGTTGCCTGTACAATATTATGAGAGTGGCATTTTATCCATCCTAAAATTTATATAATCGACATTTATCCAGCCTTCAAATGCCAGATTTTATCATTTTTGAATAAAATATCATTGCCTGGGTTTCATTTTAGGCATTTTAAAATTCAATATACAATTCTAAGGTATTACTCGTCATAATTGTGCATAAATTGACTTATCTTAGTCACAACTTACGCAATATCAGATCTTGTTTGTAATAAGTAGATAAGTCTTCTCACAAGTCTTTGAGAGGTCTTCTTTATTGTTGTATCCTCAAGAGCATCTCCTATTTTATGACTAAATTTTATGTGGCTCTTGAGAATTTGCATCCCAACTTACCTGTCTCTTTCAGTAGTCCTTACATATTTTTCTTCTTGTGATATAAAGATCCCCTGTTGAGAGTGCCACCATAATGCTAGCGAGGCATTTTAGCTTATTTACTTTCTTGAATTCAAATTCTTAGATTAGTCTCTTGTTTAAAGTTTCAGATTATCCATGGGTGGTTATTTTGGTCTCATATTATTTAAAGTTTCGAATCTAATTCCTTGACCCATTAAACATGGTCTAAGATAGTTTTATATGCAAAAGATTCCACACAAATATCTTGAATTAGGTGGAAATGGAAGTATTTTCGAAAGATGAAGTTTTTATACATCTTGATATGTATGAAATACTTTTATTTCCTTGTATGTAAACTTTTTTTTTGGTCAAATTAAGTAATGACTTCAGATTTTATTTGATGAGTCAATGGATTAAATTGAACCCTTAACGTAATCTGAGGTTAAAATGGCCTTGCACAAAGTCCATGGACTATTTTGATTGTGCATTTGTGCTTGTATATTCATGTGTGCTTATATATGTGTGATGATATGTATTATATATAGATATCTATCTATCTATCCATCTATCTATATCTATATTTATATATGAATATATATCTATCTATCAAGATATATATATATATATATAAAGCCCAATGGCAAATATATTAATACGGAAAAGATACAGAAATGTTACATGAGGGGGCCTAAAAGAAAGCCTAACTCATACAAAACAATACACACAAAACTCAAATAAAACAAAGATACATAAAAGAAAAAAAAACCAAAAGCCACAAAAGGGCACAAAAGTGCTAGGGACGTCCCNTGTTACATGAGGGGGCCTAAAAGAAAGCCTAACTCATACAAAACAATACACACAAAACTCAAATAAAACAAATATACATAAAAGAAAAAAAAACCAAAAGCCACAAAACGGCACAAAAGTGCTAGGGACGTCCTNAAATCAAAAAACCACCCAGTCGCTGAAAAAGTGTGGGTCATCCCAATCTAGACTTGCCTCTGGCTCTAGTTCTCGGTAGGGATCCAGCTAGCAGATTGGTAAGGTGCTGACCATTACCCGTAATAACCAGAGTATCATCCATAAGACTTCTGAGCTCTAGTAGATCTCCATTCTTCTTCTTCCTCCTGGAAGTGTAAACATGCCATTCCTCC
>JXCR01050397.1:310227-335227 GCA_002079205.1 Phalaenopsis hybrid cultivar | reverse complement strand
CATGTTCCTGATTGATGGCAACTCTTATATTATGAAAACACATTTCTCAAAACTTTGGATATACAAATTGTAAATTCAGAAATCTCACGTTTGTGTTATTGTTGTTTTAAAATATTTTAAATAACCTTTGAAAAATCTAACTTTTGGATAAAAATTAGGGTTTAAAGCTAGTGATTAACCTTCTTATTAAATAGTCAACTTTTTCTTTTGGGATCCCTTATTCGAATTCACTATATTAATTGTGCGGCGTGTACTCGTGTTTGCCCTTGCAGAATTCAGTTCAAGTTATAAACAACACAATAGGTAAATCATCTCTCTAGTTTACACAACATAGATGAATTTAGAAAATAATATTTATGCTAATCATGGTAGATGAATCAATAAAACTTCTTTAATAATTCATCTTTTTTAAAGTTGACAATGCTAGAAATTTTGAAAGATCCATTTGCAAAATAATAGGTTGAACAAGGATTCTTATAATATTTATTTTTATTGTTTCATTTTTATATAAGAATGCCATAATAAAAGCGCAATCTAATTGTACTTTTTAAGATATTTTAATAGCAATATCCATATTCAAATTTGCTATTAAATAAATATTTTACGAGTGAGTGCCCTATTGTCTCCAACTTTTGCCATCAGTCAATATGCACTTGCAAACATTTATATATCGATCATTTCATTTGCATTATTATGTCATTTTAGAAGTAATATCTGTTTTATAGTGGACAATGTATGACACTGAATGAATACCTGCCATATGATATGCCTGTATATATATATTCAAAAAAAATTATTCACTTTGCGTTGTTTCGCAAAAGTTTCCTATAATAATCATATTTCTTTTCTCTTTGATTTATAAATAGATGTACATCATTTCAATTTCTTTTTAATTTTATTAATTAATTATGCCGTCACTAACCTTTAATCTTTAATTTATTGTCTGACATTGCATAAAAATTGATGTATTATATTTCTAGTTTTAATAAACTTTATATTTATTTTAATATTAAAAAGTTATTATTTAAGTTACAACTTTTACCTTGAACATATCAGTCTTACTTATTTGTGCAAACAAAGGTTTTAATAACATTCTACATAAAATTCCTATTTATATGCAACCTGGAATTCATCCTTTGCCTTTCAAATGTTGTCTGACATTGCATAAAAATTGATGTATTATATTTCTAGTTTTAATAAACTTTATATTTATTTTAATATTAAAAAGTTATTATTTAAGTTACAACTTTTACCTTGAACATATCAGTCTTACTTATTTGTGCAAACAAAGGTTTTAATAACATTCTACATAAAATTCCTATTTATATGCAACCTGGAATTCATCCTTTGCCTTTCAAATGTTGTAAAAATAACTTTTGTATCTTTTTTTTTGGTGGATCAAAATTAAAATATGTTTTTCCAAACTTTTAATGGAAGAAGTTAGCATACAATCTTAAATAAAATCTGATTGAAAATAAAGCTTTTAACCTTGTTTGTCATCAACTTGCTTAGTCGCTTGATCACTCTTTGCTCTCAACTTGATTGTCTTCTACTATCATTTAATGTATCTCTCCTCTCTCACACATTTATTACTATTTTTTTTGGTAGATTGAATTTTCTGCAAATAGGCACTTAACACTTGACCAAATCGATTGTTAAATCATTTTCTCTTTAGATTTCTCAATTCAACCGTTCCCCCCCCCTCTTCCGCTCTTCATCTCCTCACTTTTTCCACCTATCTCGGTCTCACTCTTTCCCCCTCATCCATTCTCTCTCTCTTGTTCAGCTTCCAGTCCATTCTCTCTCTTTTGTTCAGCTTCCAGTCCATCTCGCCCGCTTTTATATAATAAGAAATTGGATACTTGTTGGTTCCAATGAACCTAGTATTGCAGGTTCATATTTTTTTAATAGGCATTTACAATTGCAAGGTTGCTTTCTTTTATTAAATCAAGTATACATTTTCTTGTTTCATTTCTATCTCGTATTCTTAGATGATTTTAATCCTAGCATATCACATCCCACTAGAACCTGCATATTAATTCAAGTTAACTCTAATAATCCTCCTCTCCTCTTCAGATGCATGTTCTTATAACAGCTATTTCTTTCTAAAGTTGCATTCTTCAAATTTTATTTTAATCCAACTTGAGGTGTTTAAGAACTCACCAAATTTTTAAACTCCTCATGGACAATCAATTAAATGTAAAAACACTNTATTAAATCAAGTATACATTTTCTTGTTTCATTTCTATCTCGTATTCTTAGATGATTTTAATCCTAGCATATAACATCCCACTAGAACCTGCATATTAATTCAGGTTAACTCTAATAATCCTCCTCTCCTCCTCAGATGCATGTTCTTATAACAGCTATTTCTTTCCAAAGTTGCATTCTTTAAATTTTCTTTTAATCCAACTTGAGGTGTTTAAGAACTCACCAATTTTTTAAACTCCTCATGGTTAATCAATTAAATGAAAAAACACAATTATTAGCTTGCTTCAAAAAATTATCTATTCCTATACCATTCAAATTGCTAACCATCCCTTTAATTATCTCGCGCCATTTTCCCTGGATTTTGCCCCTTCTCAATTTGTCTGTTTGCATGCTCTTAATATTGATTCTTCTAATCATTCTATCCACCGATTCTCATTTCTTCCTATTTAAAGTTGCGCAATTTGATATGGCTATCTAATTTGAACTTTTTGCCTAGTAAAACTTGTCCATGTTTCTACTCTCTTGGATCAAGTTGTGTTAGTGTAAGTAACATACTAGATTTTTTTTTTTTTGTTTTTTTAATTTTTCACAGCATTCTGATTAAATTGTGGCTCATCACTTATGGGCGATGTCCCACCATGGCTAGAAGTTGTAAAAATAAAGCATAAACTGGAGTACCAAATGCAATTCTCCGGAGGCTGTAGGACTGAATAGAGATGGATCGGAAGCNTCACAGCATTCTGATTAAATTGTGGCTCATCACTTATGGGCGATGTCCCACCATGGCTAGAAGTTGTAAAAAATAAAGCATAAACTGGAGTACCAAATGCAATTCTCCGGAGGCTGGAGGACTGAATAGAGATGGATCGGAAGCTGGACCCTAGATGATTGGATTTAAGGCTCTTGATGGTGACCATATTTACTTTTTTAGTACAAATCAAATGCATTATAAGAATTCTTGGAGAAAATGTTAAGGACTGTGCCTTGCTAATGCATGAGAGATTTTCTTTCCAGAATAGATGCATTATTAACGTAGAACATATATCTGGTGAGGAATGGTACACAAAAGAGATTAAAGCTAAGGGTTTTGCCTAACACGCCACCTCACCTCCCCTTAAAATTATAAAAGTTTTCTTCGCTTCCGAAGAAGTTTTCTTATGCTTGTTTTGGTGCTGGTGGATGGAGTGTTTATTTGGCAAATTTTCATATTAATCAGACGCCAAATGCATAACGCCATACTTAGGATTGTAGTTGCTGGCATCAGTGGAACTGACCATAAATGTTTGCTAAGAATTCTTTAACTGGCACTAGTCATACTTTCTGTTTTTTTAACCTATCTTCCCATGTTATCCTGTTATTGTATGCTAATCATTTTTATTGACTTGAGGGCTGCATCTATGCTGATTTAAATTAGAGCCTTAATTTTTCACACTAATAAATGTTTCTGGTGCTTTATTCTTTTGTATTATGTCATTTGCAGGTGCCAGCGGATTAAAACAGACTTCACTTTCGAGTACAATTACCTTGAAGATGACCTTGTGTTATAGACTTAACTGAAAGACCCTATATCGGTAAAGAAGCTTTTGAACTCCTGCAGTTATCAATCACGCTGCATTACTTTGCTGTGCTCCCTTAGCTGTATCTTTTAGACTCTTATTGACGATACCCTACATTTTCAGATATTTGTTTTTGCATCCGTTTGTTGTTCCACCACATCAGATTTGACATAGATAAATAATAGTGACATTTACATTCATACCACCTAATTCCTACGTATTTAAATATCTAACACCTAAAGTTTTTCTTTAACATTTATACCACCTAAATCCTTCTTATCACACCAAAAATGCCACCATATTAACTTTTAAAGTGAAGTATACCTTTCATGCATAAGTCAGGTGGTATATATGTAAAAAATTGAAGTATAGGTGTTAGATATATAAATAGATAAGAATTGTGATATGTAGGTAAACCTTCCTAAATAATATAAAATGACCTTATCGCTCAATCTATAGGTGTATTTCAGGACAATTTGATGCTACAACTTTAATTTGAGTTTTAGTCCTGTTATTATGATGATTAGTATTATAATTATTAGCCTTATTAGATGTGATTTTTATTAGCAGATACTATTTTAATTTATTAGCCTTTATTTACTTCTGTTCCTATATTTATATATTTCCTATTTGATGTATTTCTGAATTTGTCATTCCTTTTATATGAGTCGTGTAATGTGTATGCATATCCCTTTTCCTATTAATGAAATCTATCCCGCTTTATTATCAAAAGCTAACACTCTAATTGCCGCTATGACTTCCCTGGCCATTGGCCATCTGCAGGCCTTCCCCTGTAGGGTTTCCACTGTTGGCCACCTATAGACCTTCTCGCTGTGTTTTTTCCAACCGTCAGATCTCTCTCCAGCCGACCTGATCTTTGCTCCTGAGCATCCTTCTAGCCATCGGACCTTTTTCCAGCCGGATCGGTCTCCCTCCAGGATCGCCACAGCTCCTCCCCAAGGCCATATCTATCCCCTGTAATACCCACCGTAGCTAGTTCTTCCTTTGCAGAATCTTCCTATGTCTCTGCACCTTTGGCTTAGTCGGAATCATGGCGGACTCCTCTATTACTGAGCCTCCTCTTGACGGTGTACTTGAGTCCACCGGAGGATCAACACCGATCTCAATCCTTCTGCAGATCGAAAGCTCAGAAATCACTTGAACTTGTTGATCACCACCCATAAACTTAATGCCCCTAATTTTCTCCAATGGTCCCAAGCCGTGTCATTGTTCGTTAAAGGATGCAAGAAATCCGACCATGTAATAGGGGTGATTCGTAAACCTCCTAAAACTGACCCAACGTATGGAGCGTGGGAAGTGGAGAATTTCATAATCATGTCATAGCTGATCAATTCCAAGAGACTATGATTGCTCGTCCGTATCTGTTTCTTCCGTTTGCAAGTGCACTATATCGTTTAGGATGCCTACTCGGTTGTGGGAAACTCAGGCCAACTTTATGCCTGCATGTTTAGGATACCTCCTAAAACTAGAACAATTTTTTCTAATGTGTTTGATTAGTTGACAAATCTCAAATTGATAAAAATTAAATTTTTTTATTGATGAACAAGTGAGGATACAACTTAGTTACATAATTCAAATTAAGATAACCCAGACGACAATGTCATAACATGACATGATTTTCAACAGACATAGACTCAACAGACTCAGAGGGTAAATATGGAGGCGAGATCATTTTTTGTATTTAGAGAGGCTTTCTTTGATAGGTTTTGATGCATTTCAATAATGCCAATTACCTTTCCCGACTCCACCTAAAATTCACAAGAGTTTGTAAGGAATTTAGGTTTATACTTCATATCACGAGTAAACATTTTGGAATATATAAAACATAGGAAAGAGTAATATCCTGATAAATTTTCCTATCTCTATTCTTAACAATATTTGAGTGTGATATGTCCGCGAGTCTTACTAATCTATGTATAGAAGCCTCTTGATAGTTGATTAGAGCATTGATGTCTCCGATCATATAATCAGAGGCTCCTAAATCTATGATCCAAGTTTTAAATCTCCCATTATTTATAAGATGAGAGAAGAATATATTACCTTGGCTTGTCACGAGATTGGTGTGTTGATTTGAATTTCCTCAAAGGAATTTTTTTAGTACTTCAAACTATTCATTGTGAATGGTTTCGCTGGCCCTTTAGATGCGGTAGCGATACTAGTTTTTTCTCGTTATTTTTCCTTCATTGTCTCGGTTTTCAGTCAGTAGACCTTCCATGAAGTTTCCAACATTTGTCTTTGGTATGCCTAACCTTCTTGCAATAGTCACAGGTGCAACGATTCTTATTGTGATTCGAGTCAGAATTATGAGTGTTCAAGGCCGAGCTTCAGTATTTGGTGATTCCCCATTTCTAGTCAGCATTAGCTTCTTGCTATTTTGTCTTCTGACTTTTAGCAAAGGCTTCACAGATAGATGAAACGTATTTGTTCCCATGATCTCCCTATTACGTCATCCAATTCCTGAGCTAGTCCAACTAGGAGTTTGATGGTTCTCTTCTTGATTATGGATTTATACATCATGGCTTCATCTAGATATTTTCACACATGCATCTCAAACATATTCAATTATAGTCAATATTTTGTTAAGGCTTTGAAGTATTAGGTGATATTTAGCTCTCGTTGACGAAGGTCGTGAAGCTTGGTTTCTTTCTCAAATAGCTTTGCACGGTTCTCAATGTTGGAATATGTTTCTCTTGCAGCCTTCAACTATCTATGGCAAATTTTTAGATAAAAAAATTCTCCTAATTCTGTGGTCATTGAGTTGACTTGCCAAGACATAGCCATATGTGACCGACGTTTTTTGTAAATCGACAAATACAAGAATTTGATGGCTCTACTAGAAGATTTAATTTCCAGCAACGGCGTCCAAAGACTTGATCGCGACTTTATAGATGTGTCTGATTTGATTAAGATGTGTAAATATAATATTCAATAATGTTAAAGTCGAATTTGTCAACGCAAGTATACGTATCGCTCAAGTAATATAGGGCTCTAATGGAGTCTTAGATATTGATCCCACAGGGAGTGATTTAGAATTACGGACTAAGACCTTAGAAAAGCAAGACTTCAATCACAACAACGACGTTCAATTTACTTATCTGTCACTAATAAACAATTGAAATAAATAAATATCTTTAATAACTAATAAATAACTAATAATATAAATTATTGTTTAATTGTGATATTCAATATATAAGAAAACATCATTCTCTTTGTCAAGAAATTATAGTGAATGAATAAAATGAATTAGTTCAATTTATATTATGCTAAATAGGAGCATATCTATTCTTTACCCTTTGGTCTAGATATAAAGAATATTGACTAATCCTATGCTTGGTTACGGATTCTGCGGCTAGGCTGGGAGGATACCGACTCTCACTTCGGAGCTCCCACGTTCCCCTCACCTGAGGGCTAACATCTACACATCAGGATCTAAACGATAGGACCGAATTGGGGATTTTAGTTTGTCACTCTAAAATCTTCAATTCTTCGCCCGATAATAATATTTATCTATTTATTTGCTCCCAACTTTCAAGGGCTTTGACTTCCCTGAATCTTGGATGTAATCTTCACTTTAATTGTAAAACTCAACATATTTTAACAAATCAATTGGCTAGATTGAAAGTAAATTAAGATCGAAGTGAAAAAATTATCACAATTTCTTAAACATTTTCATGGCTTCACCAATTCAAATCACCATTTCACAAATCTCGAGATAAGGAGAAAGACAGAAAACTACTCAGAACTCATGTGGAAAACACAACAAAACTCGGAATTCATATATAAAATTAAAGTCATACAAACTACAATAAGTAAATAACTCCTCGAAGTTTCTCTGAATCTCTTCCTTTCTTTACAACACAGAATTCCTCTTCGAAGTAGCAAAGAGGAAGAAATCTCCCACTTTCCCCCCACTCTTACAATCTCTCGAAAAATTCCTCACAATTGTTACACTCTATTGGAAATTCTATACACTAATGGGAACCTCCAAGGCCTCTTGCACTCTAGAGTCTTCTCTATTTTCGGCCAAAATGTTCTTTTAAAGTTGTACATGAGCTTTCCCAAGAGTTGCCTAAGCATCCCTTCAAAATTTGGCCTTATCCAAAGTTTGAGTAGGCATAACCGTCAATCTCGCCGTCGGCGACCTTGAGGGCGCCGTCGGCGGGCTTCTAGAGAATTTTGTCTTGTAGTCTCGGGAAAATCTCGCCGTTGGCGGCGTCGAGGGCGCCGTTGGCGTCCTAGTTCAAATCTTCACATTTTGGTTTTTTTCACTCCAAATTCGTTCCTTTTTTACATCTTTTTGTTCCAATGACCCTAATTCATCATTCATGCAACAAAACGTCAAAAATACATTTCTTTAAAGTGCAATAACATAAAAAACAGTATAAAATAGGTATGAAAATCTCAACATATTTTTCTTTGGTCAATATGGTCGTGATTCTTTCATGTGTGGTGGTTGGGGTTAGTATTCTCAAGAATTGTGCTATCTGAACAAAATTTACAGTCTTTGATTCCAAGTTAACCTCTAGAGTAGATTATCACTTCCACATTCTGTTCTTGGTTATGGACTTAACAAGTATTTATGGTTGTTTCTAGTTTACTGCACTGGAGAGAGTTGTCTTTAGCTGCTTGCTGCCAGTGTTGTTACTTCTTCTGCTTGCTGTCACTTCAAGAAGGCTATCTGGATAGTCTAGTGATTTTAAGAGAGGAATGTCGGACAGAGTCGAGCTTGCAGGAAGGTCTGTTGTGGCTGGTGATCGAGATTCTAGTGTTTGACAACTGCCAGGACAAGTTTCAGCGGGGGTCTGCAGTGCCGGCTGACATTGGTTTGCAGTAGGGAATTCAAACGGAAGAGGAACATAGAAGAATTCTACAGTGATAGCTCGAAGGAGTGTCTGCAGTAGGGAATTCAGTCGGCAGAGGAATGCAAAAGAATTCTACAGTGATAGCTCCGACTGTAGGAGGGTCTGCGTTAGGAAATTCCTGCTACAAGCAAGAGTTCCGGCGGTGGAGGAAACATAAGAGAGCCGGGTAGAGGCCTGCAGGGTAAGTTTCGGATATGGCTGAGGAGTTGCGGCTTTGGCAGAGGGATTTGGGCTCTGGCATAGGAGTTCCAGCTCAGGCAATGGAGTTTCTGGAGTTTACGGCTTCTGTCAAAGGAGTTTGGTAGAGAATGCTTCTGGAATAGATTTAGGAGATGGTCAACAGGCAAGAGGGAGATAAGATGTTAATTATGGCTCTGAGACTATGTAGGAAAATAGGTTTGGAAAGGAATATTCCTTGTTCTCATTATTCACATGTGTAGGACTATAACATTTGGTTTTTTCTACCTAGCACTTATGCATTTGATAAAACAATTTTAACGGTCAGAGCAGCAACCTATCTGGTCCAGTTGAGTGACAGAGATCAACATAAATTCTGTGATGACTTGGTTCTTATCGTGGCTTTTGGCACGTGTTGGAGCTCGTAATTTTTGAGGTATGCAACCGATTTCATCTAATATCTTGACCCCTAGTTTTTCATAATGTTCAGAATTGATTGGGTTCGGGATGTGCCATCACTTGTTATAACTAAGGATAATCATCTAAGGTGACCACCATCTTTAGAACTAGCTTTGTCATAATTTGATATTTCGTTTTTGAGATATTAATATTACATAACTGTAATGCATTGTCAGTCGTTTTCCACTTTCTCTAGAGCTGAATCAAGATAGGAGCCTTTTTGCCTTCCATGAAGTGTATGTAAACATTTCCCTTCCTCTTAAGCTACTTGTTGACCTCATTTTTGTGAGGTTTTTCCTTCTTCATAGAGCCTAGGATCTAGCTCTAGGAGTTTCCTACTGACTATCTTAGAAAAACAACATTGGAACCTACCCTTTTAGAAATTCCAGACACTTCTTATTTTCCTATGATGTCTAACATGTATGGTCCAAAACCATCGTCTTATTGACTAGCGGTTAGGGGGTATTATGTGGAGACTCAGGGAGAAATTCCTAATAGGATCTCAAGCCCTAGGAAAACCTTCTCACGACTTTATCGTCATATACACACACCAGATGCACAAAATTCACTGAATTGCACAAGATCGAACATATATTGAGCCTAAAAGACGGGTGAAAATGTGAAATTCTCTGGACGACCTCTGACGACAAAATAGAGTGCCCCAACGCGTCTGGGACACCAATTTTAGTAGGAAATGACACTCATATTGTCATATTTTCGACACGAGAAAATTGACACGCAAATCGATGAACTTGTTAAGACAACCTCCAGCGGCGAAACAGACCGCGCCAGCGCGTCCGGAACGTCAGAATTACTTAAAAATGATACAAATTTTGTATGTTATGATGCATGGATAAAACACAAATTAAATTTTTTTTTTCAAAATATTAAATATTTTCTTTTATATAAATACCCTTAAATTATAATTATATTAAACCTAAATCCTATTTACACCTCTACCATCGCTTAAACCCTCGTTCGACTCGTCCCGTGGCTCGATCCCGCGACTCGTCTCCCTCTCCCCCGTGTGCCCTAGATCCATGATGGATCCACGCGACACTCCTTGCCGTTTTGCTCGCGGCTCATCTCCTCGAGTCTTCCTCTGTCGATTCGCATACGCGGCTTGCTCCTCGAGCTTCCCCTTGGCTTTTTGGCTCTTCAATTGCGGGAAGCGAACTGGCCGACCCTTCCCCTTATTGAGGCTTTACTGTCTCCCTCTTTACTGTGGCATTTACTACCCCATTGTGTGATTCGTTGTTAGTAAGGCTGGTTGGTGTCTCTTTCTCCTCTCCTCTCTGCCCATAAAACGATTTTCTAGTCTACTGTGTTGGGTTGTTGAAAATTTTGAGAGAAAAAAGAGAGGTTTTTTCAGAGAAGAAGGCTTGAATTTTGTTTACTGTTGGGAAGGCTACTTATTTCTGTTTTGTTGTTCGAAGGAAGCTCTTCTTCCTCTCTGTTGGTTGATTCTCTCGTGGTTAGAGCTTGTCGAGCCATGAGCTAGAAATCGTGGGGGCTATTTGTGCAAGGCCTTAACAAAAAATTGCTGCAGGGGTGTTTCTTTCAATTTGTTTTAGTACTTTGCTTTAAATCCGCATTGAAAATGTATTCTCTTCTTCTCCTCTATTTGACAATATTTGGGATGGCATGAAAAGTACTTCCTATCTCATGAGAAAGCAAGATTTGGGTATGTTTTGAAGTTTAAGCATGAATAATCTATGGAAATATGGAAATGGAGCATGATATTGGCTTTTTCCTTTTCTTTTCTGATTAAGATACATAGAAAACATGTTTAGGATCATTCTTACATGCAAATCTTTTTTTTATAATCCTGTTATTTTTATATCTATATGCGAGAATTTGCTTTGATGCTTTGGATAATGGTTTAAGATCCTACTTATGCTATTTTGCTTTCTGTTGCCTGTCCCTGTTCGAAGCATACATATTAAATGCAAATTTTGGGATTTGATGTTGCAAGGAGGATCTGTTTTGGCCCATATGGTGGGCTTGAGTCTAGTTCCTTTTGGATTAAATGGTGGCTGGAAGTATTTCCCTGTTTTCCTATATGGATGTGTTTTCGGTTTTTGCCCCTATGTCGGGCTGGGTTTTACCCTTTGCTGCTCGGTTTCTGCCTCTTCTTTGGGCTCGGTTTGGGTTCCTTTTGGTGATTTATGTTTGCTGAAATCTTTTACTGTTGGAACCATTTCTCTGACTAGGTTTGCCCTTTTCTTTGGCTCGGTTTTGGTTATGCTTTTGCTATTCCCTGATGGAGCTCGATTTACTGGAGAGCTCGGTTTTTTTTGCTATTCTGAGAACATCTGTTATGTTGCTTATCTCTTCGTGTTGGGTTCAATTGGCCTGGAAACTCTGGATATAACGCTTCCTTTTGAAATTTTTGTGGGTAATCAAGTTTGTCATCCCAAAATTCATAAATTCCGATATGTACCACTATGTGAGAATGTTTAATGTGAGCCGTATTTGATGTTTATGACCTTTATGGTCTTCCTCTTGTTGTCCCTACTCATGGATCTATTTTATAGTGGCTTTGGTTTGCTGCCTTAGCCGTAAGCCTCACTTGGTGTTTACTGCCTTTATGATTTTCCTCTGGTTGTCCTTGGTCGTGAGCTGGATTTGAGGCTAGTTTGTTTTCTTTGTGATACCTGTTGCCTTACCCGTGAGCTCTCCTCTCCTTTTGGCTCTACCCGTGAGCTCTCCTCTCTTTTGGCTCCTACCCGTGAACTAATTGGAGCTTGGTTGTGCTCCATGTCGCCTTACCCGTGAGCTTTCTTCTCCTTTTGGCTTTACCCGTGAGCTTTAACTTATGATCTCTTGGTGGAATGGATTGGGCTGGTGGATGTCTCTTTCTATTTCCTTGAATATTTATATGGATAATTTCATGTTTATGAGATTGAAAAAAGGAAAGAAAAGAATTTTTTATTAAAGATGGAGTTGAATGGAATTAGTATTGACATAACTTTTGGAAATTTAGAAAGTTATTCCCTATGGATTATTCTTTCTCGCTTTGTGACATGTGAAAAGTTCTTGAAACTTTATTTCGAGAAATCATGAATTTGATATAAATTGAATTCATAAAAGGGTTTGAAAATTCATAAAATTGCCATGGGTTGATCCATTTATGAAATGTGAGAAAATGATATCCTTCTAGGATTGATTCAAGGATCTTGTGCTCTATTTTTAGGACTTTTTGATATGACTTTGAGGATTGCTTCAACATTTTTCCTTCGATCTTTTGGGTGGATCAGTTTCTTTTCTCTCTCATTCCCATTTTTGTTCTTTTCTTTCTTTGCTTCTTGGTTCTATTTTCTGTGCTTATGTCTAACATAAGTGCTCATGTATAACCTTTTGCTATATGTGAAACCATCAAGTAAGGTCGCAAGTAAGTCGGTTTTGTTTTGGGGCATAGGGCGATGATGATAAAGGCACGCCGGTGGTAGAGTAGAATGATATCTCAAATTGATAAGAACATATACAATATTTATAAAAATATTTTCATTATAAAAAATCAAAATTAAAACAATTTTTCTTTTGTATGCTCGAAATACATATCCATGTTAAAACTTAAATTTTAAAGATGTGTCACAAATTGGGTTGTCCACTTGTTGATTACCGATCCAGGGCTAAGAAATACCCTCCTAAGTTAGGTTCAGTAGGATATCCTTCTAGTGGAGTGGCGGGCTTGATACATCCGGGTGACCGAGTAGCCTTCGATGACTCTCGAATACAAATATATATGAGCCTAGCCCCGACCCGAGTGCTTGCGGTCCCCTCTTCTCAATTTTTTTTATGTTTTTTTGGAATTTTGGACAAAACACTTGTGGTATTTTCTTCGGGATTTTCCCGATGTTTATGATTATTATTTGTCAATTTTTCTGAATTTTTTGTTGTGGATTTATTCGTTGATTTTCTCATAGTTTCTAAACAACTTTTCTTTATACAGTGAATAATAGCTAGCTTAAAGGAGCAGCAGACTTCTCAAATTTACATGTGTGATTTACCTTGCAGCATTTTTTTATTTATTTCTTGGCATGTTATATTACTTTCCTAGCATGTTATACTGCTCTTTCTAGCACGGTATACTCTTTTTTCAGCATGCTATACTGTCTTTTCTTTCTACTATATACTATACTGTTCTTTTCTTTTATACTTCATGTTTAGTCATTTTGATACACAGTATGTCTTAGTTTAGGAAAACCTAGTGGTTGTATAGGATTAACACTAAACCAGGAGGTGCTACTACGAGGAGCTTGGAGCGAACATCGTGGGCAGTATGACGAGGAACAATTTTAAGGTGGATCTGCAACAACAAAACATCAAAACACACTACATAAATATATTCACATCATCCATCACTTCATTTAGTTTAAATAACAATCCATAGGATCACCCTTTAGGCTTTTGCACAACTCTGTTGTGCAATTATAAGTCCTAACACTTTAGGATTCCGAGGTTACCGCGTGGTACGGTGTAAATCCTTCTATCTTTTTAGGCTATTTGCACAGTTCGATATTGTGTAAACATAAGTCCTAAATCCTAAATAATTTGCAGGATTGAAATATCAAATTACATCATTTCAAAAAACATAAAACCGAACATTAGGATAGTTGGGACATCTCCGGGGTTTCTCCTAGATTTGTGATGTCTCCTATTATTCATTCCTTTGAATTCCTTAAAATAATTGTTCCTGTTTGAGTCATTCTCATTTGATTTTCTCATGTCCGATCTTGGAAACCTAAATTTTGAAATCTTGAAGGCAAAACCACTGATCTTAATCGAGAGTTCTCTTAAATGACCCCAGTCATCTAAGATGTAATTAATTATAGGGGCTTGCCTCTATAGAGAACTTAGAACCCAGGTAAAATAAACTCTATCTAATCCTCGTATTAGGTAGGAGAACTTGTTGGCCTCATATAAAATATTTCGCAGACCAAACAGATGTCACAAATTCTTTTGTTTAGGTGATTGAATTCATATTACAAGTGATATATTTATTCTTCGGGATATGTGTATTATTTGTAGTGTTATATTCAATCATCTAAACTATTTAAAATGTGAGACCCGTTTGATCTCACTTATTTTAAAATTAAAATGTTACTTTTAAAAATAAAAAATGATTATATTCATATTTAAATTATTTTTAAAATCACAAAATGATCACTTTTTCAAATCACGGAGTTAAAACGACCGACAGTGCTTAACAAGATAGGAGACTTTTAAGTAATTTTAGCCTTTTGGAAGCCCAATTACATTTTGGAGCCAACAATTTTACCTTCCGACTTTGCAATCTAACTTTTTAAATCCTATCTATCTATAAATTTTGTTAGTTTGCTTATGATAAAGTTATGAGCATTTTTAATATGGCATTTGCTTTTTTAGGAATTGTTGTTATCTATCAGTTGGGGTATTTGTGCTGAAAAATTTTCTTTGTTGATGTCTCTTTCCATCACATGATAGAAGTGCATGTCAATTGAGTTCTTTCTTTTTTGTTTTTTCATTTCCTTATAACCTCATAATTTTTAGTCCCGACAGCTACAAATATATAAACATCATTTTACATATATGTGCGGTAAGTTATCATCAATGTCATCCAGTGAGACATCCACTACTTTGAACACATTTTTCGGCCTTCTATTTGAGGGTTGATCGATGTTTCTCTTTATTGTGCCATGTTTGTAGCCTCATTCTTGATTGTCTTTTACAATTTAAGTCTCTTTTTAAAGGGTTATGGCTACAGTTTTTGCTTTGGCCCAATCTGTTTAGGCGTTATTTCTTGATCAAACCTTTATGAGTGTCCTGAGTATACTAAACTGAATATTATTATTGTATTTGTAAACATATGACTTTTTTATGTCTTGATCTCTACAATATATTGGTGACTTTCATTTTCTGGTCTCCCTGGATGGTTCAGGTTTAGTAGTCCTATTCTTCCAATTGGCTCCAAATGATACCAACCTAGAATTTTTTAGATTTTCTAAGGATCAATGAAGGGATGGGGATGATGGTTTTGGATGGTGAAGGGAGACGAACTTGAAAACAGTTGAATTTGAAGGTGTAATAGGACGAATGGCTGCTGTTGGAAAAATTGCAGGGAAGAAAAGAAGCTGACATTAGTAGAAAAGAGATGTACAGAAGTCGAGGATGATCCACCGATTGTACCTGATCAAGCTGCAGTCACACCATGTGAAAGATAAAAGGTTTACATCTCTCCAATTAAAGAGAGAATAGAGACAATACTCTAATTGCAAAAATAAAAAAAAACTAAAGTTCAATAATTGATTTTAAGCAAAGTATTTATACTAACGAAACAAAAAATAACACTAATTCTAATAAAAGAATAGTAAATAGGAGCGTAGGGGGCTGGGCTATATCGCTGTGTGGGTGGGAAATTTAAATCGGCCAGGCATTTGAAGCAACCTAGGCAGATTTTGTCTAGTGTTCTGCCCTTGCAAGCACGTTTGAATCATTCATCCTTGGTAGGAAGGGCTCACATTTATCATTAGAAGCATTAGATCCTCGTAGTTTGATGATAAATCAGCAATATTTAATATAACAAAAATATTGTCATCATTAGATATATCAAACTTGTAAGCATTTTCATTTATTCTCTTGATAGTGCTGAATAGATCATTAGTTGTTGGTTTGAACTTCACAAATAAGCCAATAGGAAATGGCTCATTCAATATAATCCACAACTAGCCACATTCCTTAAAACCTATGGCTTTCTTAAACTTACCAGTTTGCTTTTGATAGTTGGCATTCTACCTGGTCATTTTATTCTTCACTTCCTCATGTAAGATTTGGATCTCCTTTACCTTGGTCTCAATGACGGTACTACTCTCAATCTGGATTCCCTGCTGGACTTGCACCCCACTTGTTGAACCTACCGATTCAGCCCAAGCGCCGCGTCAAGAATGCTCAACTTGTTCTGAAAGAATATTTCTAAAGCTGTGATCGACTATGCATGAAGAATCGCCTTTTGGTAGGGGTATAAAATATGTAAGTGTCTATCATCAACCTAATAGAATTCTTGTTTCATTGTTTAGGGAAGACCCACAATTAAGGTCATGCTCACATCCACCCAAAGTAATTTTAGAATGGAAAAAAGAGTGTAGAGACTTGTATCACGCTCCTGGATTTTGGCCAAGTGACATACCATGTATTGTCTGACATCTGTCTCCACGTCCCGTGTCAAAGTAGGCCAGAAGTTCTTTTAAACCATGAGAAATTCGCTTCTCTGATTAAATATCTTGTCATTTCACTGTATGTCATTCGTGCTAAATAAGCTTTCATTGAGTACTCTTCTAAGAACTGATATGATGGTTTAGTAGAGATCCAAGAGGAAATTGGAATTTTATTATTCAAACCAACGAGGTTACAATCAAGTTTCAAACAAAACAAGAAAACAACGAAAAATAATATGCTGCTAGAGTCTGAGAGGAGTAATTATGGACGACGGCTAGGGTAGAGATAGGTGCAGTAGGATGTTGTACTTGTGGGGGTCTGTGGTTCAACAAGGAAGTAGGTAGGGGATTGCGGCACATAGAGTCGCTGCAGGTGAGTTGCAGCTGCAGCAGGAAGGAGGGGTTCGGCGCCTAGAAACAGGGAAAGAGGAGGATTGGGGGTGGCTGACGACTGGAAGCAGTGGAAGGATCGGTGTTGGCTGGCGGCTGGAAGTAGGGTAAGAATTGGTGGGAATATATAACTATCTGATATTGTGAATACTATTTATATGGTTATCTTAACAATGAGCTCAAATCTTTTGAAAGTCCTCATTAGTGGCATACACATCATTCAACAATCTCAAAGCCAACTACCTTCGAGATGGCGGCAACTTAAATGTTGAGTGCGAACTCAGTAGACATTAGATAGTTGTCCCTAATGCTTGGTTCTATCACCATACCATAAATTTCTGTGTCATATGTAAATGCCCCTTTACAATAATATCTGATTTCCTGCAAATATTTTAATAGCCACCTGCATATCATGCTGAAGCTCGCGTCATTATTTCCTGCAAATATTTTCATAGAACTTGCACAACATATAAAGCTTAAATTAGAATTTTTTATTTTGTGGTTTTAGTAAAGATGTTGACTATTGATGATTTGACAATGCAGCCGATCAGGGAGGATTGTTGCAAACTGCCTGCCAAAACATCTACTAGAAATCCGTCTGCTACATATTTTCCGGCTGTATCATTCTTTTTTTATTTTGTTTTTCTTTCTTTTGCAGAAATGTCATTTGTAAATTTCGGTTTTATTTTGCAATAATTTCTATTGCGATTAGTGATTTTGGAGAGGAAAAATGACGAATATTATGTGCGAATTTTAATGCAGTGTTGTCAGTCCTTGCAACGTCTCAATTTCGGCATTCAGCATCTGCTTTTTTTTAATGAGTGATATATTTATTTAAGATTTAATTTTTGGAAGATTCACTTGCAAGTCCGATGTATTTACATATCTAACATTTAAACCTCAATTATGATTATAAATACGAAGTTTAATTTAATTTTTTTAAAAAACAAATTGATTTGTCCTATATATATTATTTAAACTAGAGCTGTCAAAAAAGCTTGTTGTTCGCGAACAGCTCGTGTTTAGCTTGTTAAGTAGCTCGTGTTCGGCTTGTTTGTCAGATAAACGAGCCGAACACGAATAATTCTTTGTTCCCTCGTGTTTGGCTCGTTTTAGCTCGAATATATATTTATATTTATATTTATATTTAAGTTTAAATCTAACATATCATGTTATAATGTGATTAATCTTTTATTTTGTATATATTTGACCCAGGTTCGAATTTCGCACATTATATCTATTTTTTTCAATTTAATTTTAACGAGCCAAATTTAAGCCGAACATGATTGTGAATATTTAAATCGAGCCGAATACAAACACACTGTTCACGAGCTGATTTCGAATACGAGCTATTTTGAATGAGCCGAACACGAGAAGCTTGAGCTCGCTCAAGCTCGGCTCGTTTACAACCCTAATCTAAACATCAAAGAAAAATCTTATTAACCTCAAATTTATGATAATAAATCAAAATTCAATACTAGCCTCATATTAGACTAATTAATATAATTATTAAAAAAGCACTCCTTATCTCTTATGGGCCGCTTACGTTCATAACACATTCTTTCAATTTACAATTCTAACATCAAACTTTCATATTTACATTCATAACAGTAAAAATTTTAACAACTTAGGGTCTGTTTGGTGCAACTGCAGTTTAATAATAAGCTACGAATTGTAGACTTCGCCATAAACTCTATCTGATAGCAATCAGCTGATGAAATTAAAGCCTGATTTTGAGTCTATGCAACAAACTGATTTGAAGACTTGTAGATCTCATTGGCATCTTCAATTGACACGTAAAAAACATCGGTCAACGAGCTATTCGATCGACCATAAAACTCGTAGACAATAACACCAATCACCAACCAAATCGAAACACGAAGCCACGTGGAAGCACTACGAAGCATAGATCATTCAAAATAAATAAGTGAATAAATGATTTCCTTTGTTTTTCCTTTTTTGAATAAAGATACGAACTCACCCAAGATTGATGAGCAAATATGAGTTTATGAGAATGCAGAAGACAGGAAGGACAGGAACAAAGGGGCAAATGAAACCTGGAGAAAGACAGTTGGGGATAAGCTAAAACGAAGCTGAGATAGTGGATTTAAGAAGAAAATATTAACCGCACGTCCAGACGAGTTCATCCGGACCATCGTCTGGATGTGCGGTCGATTTAGGAGATTTGAAAATGGCTGATGATACTGTTTTTGGTTACCTCCTGCATGTCCGAAGCTATGGCGGCCATCATCTTGGCCAATCCAAGAGAGTGAAGCCAGGCCAGCCACAAAGAGCAAGCCTCCAAATGAACATATTATATAGCGCAAGCACCTAAAAAAAAAAAAGGTTGTTAGAAAATATGATTTCATTATTTTTCTTATCCTAAATGGGGCCTTTACATACATGCCACCCAATTCTTATGTATTTATATATCTAACACTTAAATTTTACTTTTTTTTTACATTTATACCACCTAATTCTTTTATATCACGCCAAGAAGATTACTTTTTTTATATCTAAACTTCGATTTACATACATAACACTCCATTCTTAACTATTTACATTAGGGGCATTTACATACATACCACAACATAAGTAATTACATATCAAACGCCTAAACAATGCTTTTTGCTTGCCTTTGAAAAAGTGAGTACACCTTTTAATGCATGGATAACGTGGCATATATATAAAAAATGAAAGTTTAGGTGTCAGTTNGAAGCCAGGCCAGCCACAAAGAGCAAGCCTCCAAATGAACATATCATATAGCGCAAGCACCTAAAAAAAAAAAAGATTGTTAGAAAATAAGATTTCATTGTTTTTCTTATCCTAAATAGGAGTGTAAACGAGCCGAGCACGAGCGACGTTTATATTTCGAGCTCAAAAAGTGTGTTCGTGTTTGGCTCGTTTACTTGACAAGCCGAACACAAGCTGTTCACGAACAAAGAANCAGAGCAGCAAATATCTTTTACAAACATACCACTGTACCTATGAATGATAGTGTTTTTTATGTGATATGAAAGAGTTGGGTGGAATAAACGTAAAAAAGTGAAATTTGGATGTTAGACGTGTAAATGCATAGGAATTCAGGGGTACGTATGTAAATGCCCCAAAGATGAAGAGAAACGGACTGTTAAAGATATCTAAAATCATTGCCTTCATCAGTGTTCTTAATGATAAGAGGAGAATCTCTTGAGGTTCCATCTTGTGGGGCGATTCGCTTGCTTTTGTTGTCGTTTATTCGAACAGCATCATTTGGATCCTCCTCCTCTTGATTACTGCGTCGTAAAGATTCGATTGATTCTTGGAAGGATGATGGAAGTGGCAGCTCATTTGGTGGAACATATCTAAGTATTAGAATTGAAATTGCAACCATGGTGAACGCAAGAAGTGTTCCAACACTAACCTGAATATATCAGCACAGCAGTGATTCAGTTTTCTGCATTGAAATTCTGATTTTTCGTAAAATAAATACGAGCAACATGTCAAAATAGTTCTCTGACTGTTTGCATGGGAACATTTTAGTCTCCAGACTCTTTAAAATATGTTACGATGGCGTCTAGCATAAGGGCAATTTAGTCTTTTGATAATAATATTATTATTTATTGGGTATAAATGGACTTATTATGTTTATAACTAGGCTTATGCATCAAATTGAGTTTTGCTTCTAAGGTTCAGGGTTTGGGAGAGATCTCCTACCTCTGGAATTGCAGGAATTGAGAGATATGGCCTATCTCTTGAATTGTAGTTGTTCATTTTTGTATTCCTATTGAGTTGTTTGAATTATTGAAGAAAAATTATGTTTGCCCAAATCTCTATGGAAAAACGTGCCAACTTTGACGTGTACCAAAATATTCCTCTTTAGGGGGACTATTTCAGCTCATAATAAAAGAATTTCGAGACTAACTTGATAATTTTTATAGACTTTGAGACTAAAATGACGCTGCAAAAAATTAGAGGACAATTTTGACACTTTTCTTCATACAAAATGAATGAAACACCATACCATTCCTGCTAACTGGGAAACATCCATGAAAAAAGCAAGCACAGCTGAACCGATCCCGGTCACAATGGTGCTCTTGACAGGAACTTGAGTTCTTTTATTCACATCTGAAAAGAATGATGGCAATAATCCATCTCTCGCCATTGCCATCAGTATTCTTGGCTGAAATGCAGGCAGAAAAAAACATGATTTTTAGCTTTAAATTTTGCTTTTTGCCCATCACAGACAAGCTAATTGACTCTTTCAGAACAGGTGAACAATTTTAATTTAATTTGCGAAAAAATTCAAAATTTTGTGAAAGCCGTGCAAAGGAAATAACTAAAGATACCTGTGGAAGAATTGATCCCATCAAAGTTGAGCAAAGAGCAAGCACAGCACCAGCAGTGACAACATACCTAGAGTTTAAAGAAATATAAAGGCCAAAAATGTAGATTCTAAAATTGATGCAAATTAATATGCAACACTACTTAAACCGAAATCTTGAACATTTACATTGCCCAATGCATCCCATGTCTGGCAAAAGCAGATGAAATTGGAGTGTCCGGATCCATGGCAAAATACGGCACGAGGCCAACAACAACAGCTGAAACCATCATATACAAGAAGCAGCATATTGATAGAGCTGTTGCGATCCCCAAGGGTAAGTCACGCTGCGGGTTTTTCACCTGCACGGGTATAATATAAATCAAGCAAGTGAAAATGAGGCAAGAATTTTCACTCATTAAAAAATAAATAAGTATTTTACAAATCTCACATATAAGTTTTCATATTTGCAGACATGGTACTTTGACACTTTACACTCATGCATGAAAAGGTGTATTTCATTTTTGAAAAGAGGTAGACCTAGGATGACTTGGGCTTATTGTATAAAAAATAATCTTAATTTATTAGAACTAAATGAAAATATGACACTAAATAGGACGCAATGGAGAAAAAGGATTCATGTAGCCGGCCCCACGTGTTGTTGTTGTTGTTGTTGTTGGTAATAGTGCTGTTTTTGCCATGGTATTAAATATTTGTGTAAATATGACAGTTTAGGAGTGAGATATGTAAATACATAAGTGTTATACCTCCTCAGCTGTGCTTGCAACTGAATCAAAGCCAATATATGCAAAGAAAACTGTTGCTGAGCCAGCAAGCATGCCATTAACTCCATAGGGGAAGAATCTACAAGATGATTTAAAGCAGAAAATGGGGAGGGTGAATGATCAGGTAAAAAATGCTGAAATTTATGTCAGAATGGAATTTAGAAATCACAAATTACCCGCCTGCAACACTATATCCAACCCATCCTGACTTGAATCCAATATATCCACCAGCTATGATTACAAATAGCATAACACAGACATTCAATGAAGTAATGATGGCTTGCACAAACGTGCTCTGCAGAAATAGTTGATCCAGATTGCATTAAGTCGTAGATACAATCAGCTAGACAATAAGTAGAAGGAAGATTTACATGCATACCATTCAATNAGAAATATAAAGGCCAAAAATATAAATTCTAAAATTGATGCAAATTAATATGCAACACTACTTAAACCGAAATCTTGAACATTTACATTGCCCAACGCATCCCATGTCTGGCAAAAGCAGATGAAATTGGAGTGTCCGGATCCATGGCAAAATACGGCACGAGGCCAACAACAACAGCTGAAACCATCATATACAAGAAGCAGCATATTGATAGAGCTGTTGCTATCCCCAATGGTAAGTCGCGCAGCGGGTTTTTCACCTGCACGGGTATAATATAAATCAAGCAAGTGAAAATGAGGCAAGAATTTTCACTCATTAAAAAATAAATAAGTATTTTACAAATCTCACATAGAAGTTTTCATATTTTNTCGGCCTTCTATTTGAGGGTTGATCGATGTTTCTCTTTATTGTGCCATGTTTATAGCCTGATTCTTGATTGTCTTTTACATTTTAACTCTCTTTTTAAAGGGTTATGGCTACATTTTTTGCTTTGGCACAATCTGTTTAGANTCGGCCTTCTATTTGAGGGTTGATCGATGTTTCTCTTTATTGTGCCATGTTTATAGCCTGATTCTTGATTGTTTTTTACATTTTAAGTCTCTTTTTAAAGGGTTATGGCTACATTTTTTGCTTTGGCACAATCTGTTTAGGCGTTATTTCTTGATCAAACCTTTATGAGTGTCCTGAGTATACTGAACTGAATATTATTATTGTATTTGTAAAGATAATGACTTTTTATGTCTTGATCTCTACAATATATTGGTGACTTTCATCTTCTGGTCTCCCTGGATGGTTCAGGTTTAGTAGTCCTATTCTTCCAATTGGCTCCAAATGATACCAACCTAGAATTTTTTAGATTTTGTAAGGATCAATGAAGGAATAGGGATGACGGTGTTGGATAGTGAAGGGAGACGAACTTGAAAACAATTGAATTTGAAGGTGTAATAGGACGAATGGCTGCTGTTGGAAAATTGCAGGGAAGAAAAGAAGCTGACATTAGTAGAAAAGAGATGTACAGAAGATGAGGAGGATCCACCGATTGTACCCACCCGATCAAGCTGCAGTCACACCATGTGAAAGATAAAATGTTTACATCTCTCCAATTAAAGAGAAAATAGAGAACAATACTCTAAATTGCAAAAATAAAAAAAACCAAAGTCCAATAATAGATTTTAAGCAAAGTATTTATACTAACGAAACAAAAAATAACACTAATTCTAATAAAAGAATGGTAAATAGGAGCGTAGGGGGCTGGGCTATATGGCTGTGTGGGTGGGAAATTTAAATCGGCCAGGCATTTGAAGCAACCTAGGCAGATTTTGTCTAGTGTTCTGCCCTTGCAAGCACGTTTGAATCATTAATTCTTGGTAGGTAGGGCTCACATTTATCGTTAGAAGCATTAGATCCTCGTAGTTGGATGATAAATCAGCAATATTTAANCCAGGCATTTGAAGCAACCTAGGCAGATTTTGTCTAGTGTTCTGCCCTTGCAAGCACGTTTGAATCATTAATCCTTGGTAGGTAGGGCTTACATTTATCGTTAGAAGCATTAGATCCTCGTAGTTTGATGATAAATCAGCAATATTTAGTATAACAAAAATATTGTAATCATTAGATATATCAATCTTGTAAGCATTTTCATTTATTCTATTGATAACGCTGAATAGATCATCAGTTGTTGGTTTGAACTTCACAAATAAGCCAATAGGAAATGGCTCATTCAATATAATCCACAACTAGCCACATTCCTTAAAACCTATGGCTTTCTTAAACTTACCAGTTTGCTTTTGATAGTTGACATTCTACCTCGTCATTTTATTCTTCACTTCCTTGTGTAAGATTTGGATCTCTTTTACCTTGGTCTCAATGTCGGTACTACTCTCAATCTGGATTCCCTGCTGGACATGCACCCCACTTGTTGAACCTACCGATTCAACCTAAGCGCCACGTCAAGAATGCTCAACTTGTTCTTAAAGAATATTTCTAAATCTGTGATCGACCATGCGTGAAAAATCGCCTTTTGGTAGGGTATAAAATATGTAAGTGTCTATCATCAACCTAATAGAATTCTTGTTTCATTGTTTAGGGAAGACCCACAATTAAGGTCATGCTCACATCCACCCAAAGTAACTTTAGAACGGAAAAAAGAGTGTAGAGACTTGTATTATGCTCCTGGATTTTAGCCAAGTGACATACCATGTATTGTCTGACATGTGTCTCCACGTCCCGTGTCCAAGTAGGCCAGAAGCTCTTTTTAACCATGAGAAAGTCGCTTCTCTGATTAAATGTCTCTTCTCATTTCACTGTATGTCATTCGTGCTAAATAAGCTTCATTGAGTACTCTTCTAAGAGCTGATATGATGGTTTAGTAGAGATCCAAAAGGAAATTTGAATTTCATTATTCAAACCAACGAGGTTACAATCAAGTTTCAAACAAAACAAGAAAACACAACGAAGAATAATAAGCTGCTAGAGCCGGAGAGGACTAATTGTGGACGACGGCTAGGGTAGAGATAGGTGCAGTAGGATGTTGTACTCGTGGGGGTCTGTGGTTCAACAAGGAAGTAGGTAGGGGAGTGCGGCACATAGAGTCGCTGCAGGTGAGTTGCAGCTGCAGCAGGAAGGAGGGGTTCGGCGCCTAGAAACAGGGAA
>JXCR01050397.1:261531-295480 GCA_002079205.1 Phalaenopsis hybrid cultivar | reverse complement strand
GGTCCCCCAGAACCCTTGTTAACTGGACGATTCAAAAATTCAGCATTCCTATTGCTTCCGGAAGAAACTTGCCAGGTCCTTTGTTGCCACAAACTAGATCTTTTAATTTGAGATTTTGGCCTGAAAAAAAAAAAAAAAAAAAAAAAAAAAAAAACAGTTAAAGAAGTGAACAAGTAAAAGCAGGAAAGAGTTGGATCGGGGTTATGAAGCTCACGGTGTTGCGGAAGTTGAAAACTCAATCGAATTAATAAAAGAGCAGAGAGACCAGCAAGCGCCCAATGCAACCAGCGATAAAAGTGCATCAAGAGAGCTCTGACAAGATGGAAGCAAAATATTTTGAAGANAAATATTCCTCTTTAGGGGGACTATTTCAGCTCATAATAAGAGAATTTCGAGACTAACTTGGTAATTTTTATAGACTTTGGGACAAAAATGACGCTGCAAAAAATTAGAGGACTATTTTGTNAAATATTCCTCTTTAGGGGGACTATTTCAGCTCATAATAAGAGAATTTCGAGACTAACTTGGTAATTTTTATGGACTTTGGGACTAAAATGACGCTGCAAAAAATTAGAGGACTATTTTGACACTTTTCTTCATACAAAATGAATGAAACACCATACCATTCCTGCTAACTGGGAAACATCCATGAAAAAAGCAAGCACAGCTGAACCGATCCCGGTCACAATGGTGCTCTTGACAGGAACTTGAGTTCTTTTATTCACATCTGAAAAGAATGATGGCAATAGCCCATCTCTCGCCATTGCCATCAGTATTCTTGGCTGAAATGCAGGCAGAAAAAACATGATTTTTAGCTTTAATTTTTGCTTTTTGCCCATCACAGCCAAGCTAATTGACTCCCTCAGAAAAAGGTGAAGAATTTTAATTTAATTTGCGAAAACATTCAAGATTTTGTGAAAACTGTGCAAAGGAAATAACTAAAGATACCTGTGGAAGAATTGATCCCATCAAAGTCGAGCAAAGAGCAAGCACAGCACCAGCAGTGACAACATACCTAGAGTTTAGNACAAGATGTTAACAGAGTTTTCATTGTCTATGAGAATCATATTCATATTGTGGTAAGGTTCGCTAATTTTTTTCCTGCTGACAAGTGGGTCTTGTCGAGGGACCTAGATTCCCTCTAGGTCAAAATCACCAAAGNTCTGCTCATTGAACTTGAGACTCTGCCTTGGAGTCCGGGGAAGGAAAAAGAGAGTTAGCCAAAATAAAAAAAGAAAAGATACATTCTTTTCTTTCTGTTGGAGTTTTTAAAAGAAGAAAATTATTCATATAGTTCTTAATCGTCGATTGAAAGAAAAAAAGGAAGATAAATATTATAACTAATTTGATATGTATGCCCTCATAAGAAAAAAGATGGATTAGAATAAAAAGAGAATAAACATGCATCTTTGAGTATTATTAAAAGTTTACTTATATGAATTTATTCCGCTCCATTTCTACTTATTTTGGGAAAAAAACAAAATCCTTCAAACAGATGGTGCCTCTTTCTTTTTCCATTTCCCGTTTTTTCTTCTCTTCACATTTTAAACTCAAAAAGAAAACTATTACTTTATTTCTAACTCTACTTTTATCTCCAAATTCCAATTTACAATCATAGTATAAAAGTCCTTACACATAGATTACAGTATCCCTCACACATGTGCATGTGCTTTGACATGTATGTACAGAGATGGACCATTTTCTTCCTTAAAAAGAGACGCCACACTATTTAAATTTTAGTGAAACTAGTTCAAATGCAAAGTCAAAGTTGCTCATTCATTTTAACATCACTAATACTAGCATCAAAAATAATTTTAATATTACGTAATCATAAATTAAAACATCAAAATTTTCTTAGGGAATAGCTCTAATTACATGGTAAGCTGTTGTAATTTTAAAGTGTGAATACCTTCAAATGGGTCGTAATTAAATACATAGACTCATGGTGAAACTTAGGATATGTTGCATAATTTTGATTAGTGAAACGAATGAGTAACTTGAATTGCAGAAAGAGATTCTATATTAGAAGTGGACGCGAGTCAGGTCGGCTAGCAAGCCAACTCATGCTTGATTTCTAACAAGCTTGCAAATTGAGTTTATCAAGCTTCAAGTTCGAGTTCCAGCTAGTATGTTAGATGAAATTGAGTTTGAGTTTACTGAAGCACGAATAAACAATTCATCGTGCTAAACAATTAATTTGTAATAGTTATAACCAATTAATGACATTTGCCCACAACCTTAAATTTTTCAATCAATTTCAAAGAAAATTTTGATTTTATATGCCGCATAATTCACATAATTTGAGAAGTATCTCTATCGATTTTTTTCAAGAAAAAATATGCCCAAGTTTGTTTTGAGCCTGATCCACCTTAAAATTACATATTTTATATGCACAATTTATACCTATCTTTTAAGATATTAAGCTTTAATGAAAGGTATTTTGTGTATTTTTTGTTACAAGTGCAATTAAAATAATTTAAAGAGCAAAAATGTACAAAAAAACATCAAAAAATATCAAAATGGGTCAAACCAAAGAAAATTGCCAAAATCAGCCGAACTAGCGCCTAGGCACCAAAATCTAGCGTCTAGGCGCCAGATGAAGATCGCGACTAGCACCTAAGTGCCAGAGTCGGTTTCTAGAAGATCCATTGAATGAGGTAGAATTTTGAAGAGATGTTTGAAGCAACCCTTGGTGATTTTTGAAGCCCTATAAATAGGTTCTAAACATAAAGGGGGAGTTCTTGAGTGGTTTTGAGAAGGGGAGGCACCCATATAGAGTGGGAGGTTACCTTAGTAAGGTTTTGTGAGTCTATGATTTCAAGAGTTTTATGAGTCTTGTAAGAGTCTATTGGAGACAAAGAAGTCCGGGAACTTCAAAGGAGTGCTTGGGGAAATATTTCATATAAATATTTGTATTTTTTTTTAAGTATTGTACTTTGGATTTAAGTTTTATAAATATGTTTTGTTTTGTTATCCTCATGTGTTCTGAGTTGTTTTCTTTTTCCTCCTTGCAATATGAAGTAATCAAGTGGTGGTTTTGATTTGTTTAGAAATTCTTTTATTCCAAAATTTGTGATGGTACTTTCACCGGCTCTTCATTTACTTTACAAATTGGTCACTTCTATTGTTAAAATTTGTTGAGAAACTTAAAAGACCCGAGAAGGCTAAGATTTCTAACTAGTGAGTATCACATTTCACTTTAAAAAGAGTCATGATAATCGTCCAAGGGGGAGTGCAAATAGATAGGGAAATAAGATTTGATGAGTGTAGAATTTATTATTTCTAGAGTGACATGTTAGATTCTTTTATAAATTGGTCTAGAGTTTGGAATTAAGGGTCTCTGATAGGTTCTATAGAGAGGGCACAGTGGGTAATCTAGAAGTGAGAGACTAGAACCTACTTAGCACTGCTATACCTGCCGACATCATCTTTAGATTAGCCAGTGTTCTTTATGCTCGAAAAAGGTAAAGAATAAGTATGTTCCTATTTGTCAGAAAACAATAGTTAAACTTCTAAACATTTGAAATCTCACACTAATTATGAATTATTTGCAATAAGAAAATTATATATATACATATATATTGAAATTTCTAAAAACTCTGCATTTATTTTTAACTTGCATTTGTAGGAATTAGTAAACTTTATTTCATATACATAAGCTACTTTAAATAATTTTTTGCAGTCTTAAGTAAAGATTTTTTAAAGTTAAGATTCCTGAATTTACTTTTTTCCTTTAATTTCTCTGTGAGATCGATACTGAGGTTTTTAAAAAAAATTATATATTACTTGAAACGATATATATGATTGCGTAGTACCCCTGGTGAGAAAATTAATAATCTGAATTTTATAATATTACATTTATTCTCACTAGCCACTAAATATAAATTGGATTAAATTTTATTCATATTCGGACACATAAATATCTGTGTAATTACGGGTCGGGTCAGAGCCCTTACAAGTTATTAGTAGACTACGTTTGAAGCCCCAAAAAAAAATTGTTTGAAAAAATATTTGAGTATGGTAGGAGCAATATAAAAACACAATTCGAGAAATGTTCAAATATAATTCCAACAGTCGTCAAGCCAAGTTTGACTAAGGTTAGAGTGTGATTTGAACATGATTCAATTAAAATTCGACCATGAAGCAAGAAACATTTGGAAAAGCCTTAATCAAGGTTCGAGCGTAGTTTTACCAAAGTTTGATCTATGTTTGAATGAGAGTCAAATGTGGTTTCAACATAGCTTAAATATGATTTGAACACACTACAACACAGATAATTAAGCATTTAAGATTTGCTCGTTTTCTTAACAATCGAGACTAAGACTAACATTCATTGATCGAGCAGAGTTCAAGCTCAGTAGGTGAGTTCGTATCAAGCTTGAGCTTAAATTTAAGCTACCAGACTAATTAAGGTAAGTTCGATTTAAATTTAACTTAAGATCAAGCCTAGCATTCATTGATTGAGTCGAGTTCGAGCTCAACTCATGAGCTCGAGTCAAACTCGAGCTTAGGTTAGAGCTAACTACAAACTAATCAACTTGTCTTGATTTACGCCTAGCTCAATCTCAGTTGTACTCATTTACACCTCTATTTTATATGTTGTTCAATCATAGTCCTGTTCACGTGCTTGATGAATGGTTAAACTATTTTCACATCCTTGATGTATGGTGGGATGCTGAGCAAGAAGATTATATCCTCCTTAAGGAATATGACGTCGGGGCTATGGAGGACCGGCTTGGAGAGTTTGGTCCAACTTTGTTGGACCAAACAGTTCCCAAGGGGAGGAGTTGTCGACCCTACACCTCTCCCTTTCCTTTCTCTCCCCTCGTTCTTTCCTTTCTAGTACTTTCCTATTATAATTCCTTACCAATTCTAAATTCTGATTTATTTTGCTCATCCTTGCCTAATCTAAAAATCTATTAGTACTTTTCTATTACAAGTCCTGACCAATTCTCTGAAATTCTGAGTTACTTTACTCATCCTTGTCTAATCTGAAAATCTATTAATTTATTCACTGATGCCTAATTTGAATTCTTTTTATTTTTATACTTTTTTATTATTTTAAATATTTCCTAAAATAAGTCCTAATAATGAATTCTTATAGTGTTATGCTTGGAGTTTTTCGGTCTTCGTTGTATTTGCTTTCAGATTTCATGTGTGGAGTCATTTCCCCTTTTGTAGGGTTGTAACCGAGGATGTAGTGGTGCTCCGGTTGTATCCTACTCTGAGGTGGTGTTGTATCTTCCATTTTACCCTTATCTAATTTTTCTCCTCCCCTCCCCTACGATGTCGATCTCCCCCAACTCCATACCAACACTCAACCGCCCTTCTCAAACAATCCAACATTGTTGTCCGCCTTCCCAGAATTCCTCCAAGCACCCAATTGACCCATACTTGCAGTCCTACCTTGCTGTACAGCACCTTCCCACCACCCCAAACCGCCTGCATCTTTGCTAACATAGCTTCTGATCCACCAGTCTTTGATGCCTCCGCCTCGGGACAGCAAACCTTTGTTGTTCATACCATTTATGCCCCAATTTCTCGTTGTTGTAGCACAGGACAGCCAGCCGTCTAGTTGTTCCTGCAGTTTCTCACCTAGCCTTTGCTACCACCACCCCCGCTAGCCATCCCGATCGCCCTAACCGGCCTCCAACGCCCTAGGAATACACTTGAGAGGTGTTTGTTTGTGCCGTCTTATGTTTTGGTATTGTTATTTTCTGCTTGCGTCGTGTTATAACTCTTATCTATATATTAATAAAAGCTTGTTTTATGTGTTTCTGTTGTTTTCCCTACTTGTTCCGGTATCAAAATTATTCTTGTAAAGAACTAGATTTTGCATNACAGCCAGCCGTCTAGTTGTTCCTGCAGTTTCTCACCTAGCCTTTGCTACCACCACCCCCGCTAGCCATCCCAATCGCCCTAACCGGCCTCCAACGCCCTAGGAATACACTTGAGAGGTGTTTGCTTGTGCCGTCTTATGTTTTGGTATTGTTATTTTCTGCTTGTGTCGTGTTATAACTCTTATCTATATATTAATAAAAGCTTGTTTTGTGTCTTTCCGTTGTTTTCCCTACTTGTTCCGGTATCAAAATTATTATTGTAAAGAACTAGATTTTGCAAGTAGTGCCCAAATATGAAAATTTTCAAGCAAAGACAAAGGCAAAAAATCTAAAGACAATATGAAGATATCAAATATTCGATGGCTTTCAAATAATATAAGCGTCTTTCTCTAACTTTCTCAACAATAACAGTAGAACAAAGTTGAAAGTTCATTAATCCTAGCTAGCCTTAGGAAAGGAAAAGACCCTAAAAGCACATGAAAATTAAAGTACAAACAAGTAAAAACAGAGAATTTACAAAGCTAACAAATATGAAATGCACAANTTCATTAATCCTAGCTAGCCTTAGGAAAGGAAAAGACCCTAAAAGCACATGAAAATTAAAGTGCAAACAAGTAAAAACAGAGAATTTACAAAGCTAACAAATATAAAATGCACAATGCGATTATTCACTATATCAGTCGGCACACACTTGGAGAAACAAATCAGCACAAAGAATCCGTCACTTCAAAAAATATATAAAAAAGAAACCGCCATATAAAGAATATAACTTACATAAATAGGCAACCCTGGGATAGCTGGCCTCGACCTCATTGGCCACACGGAGAATGGGTGCGATCTCGACAAGTGACGATGGCACGAGCTCGCTGTCAAAGATCGACTCTCCAAGGTTTCCCGCCGTTTGAGTCCGGAGCAGCCGACGAGGAGGTGGCTGCTGCTCCGGCCCACTCCGTGAAGAAGACATACTTCTTCCTCAACAAACACCAACCTAATTCATCCAAAACACTCAAAAACCACAAACTCAGAAAAACAAGGAAAGCAGTGATCGAAGTTTGTTTTCATCCCAGAACAGCACAGAAAAAAGCGTAGATTACCGAATCACGGGAGAATCTTCTCAGATTCCAGCACCCCGCATGACATGGGATGGGAATACAAGAGATCGAGATCGGTGATTACGGAGGAGGAGGCGGAGGAAACCCTAGAAAGGCAAGAGAAAAGGGTGAGCAGATAATTTAAGCAGAAGCTGCTGCTCTTGAAGCAAGCTTCACTGAGTGGGAGAAAGGGATGCGTGGCGAGCCGAATATAGAAAATTGGGACTAAAAGATAAATTCTGAAGGGTAAAGTCGGTGTTACCATATATCTATTTTATTACAATATTGCCACTTAAATTTTGAAATATATCCACTTTAATTCCGTAACGGTCTGGTTAGGAGGACCGCGTTTCGGAAATATCGGAGTTAACCGTATCGTAACGGAAGCACGTAAAAGTGCTGTAGTAGTGATTTGATTCGAAGCATTTGCTCATTTTCTCATATATCAATGGGTCTCATTTAAAATTCAATGATTCAAGAAAACAATTAATTAATTAATTCAAGAAAATAATTAATTAAAAATATTCATGACTAAATTCTTTCAAAATTAAAAAAAAAAATCAGCAATTCGAGCTTAAAATAATATTTGAATCACAATATTAAAAATAAATAAATCATTAAGTGAAAATTCAATCAATTTTTTTTTCTTATTATTTTCATATTTAAGAATTGGGCGAAATAAATTATGAGGGAGGAGGGGTAAAATTACTGCATTATCTAATCTAGTAAGGAAATATCAAATTGCAAATTGCACAATTACTCACCACTAGTTACATGCGGGGGTTGACCCGTAAATTTGTTCAAAAACAGTAATGAAGCTGGTGCAGAAAAATTTGTTCAAAAATTTACGGTAGCTATTAAAAAAAAAAATTTTACAAATGTCAAACCGTAATTTTTTTGCAGCCAACGCACTTAGTTATGTATGATTGTAAAACGTGGCTTTCAACCGCTGTTTTTTAAAAAAACAAGCAAACTAAAGTTTTGGGAAACAGAAAAAACTGTGATGAGGCATCGCACTGTCACCGTACCATCACCTCAAACGTCTCATTTTGTGTATATTGTCGTAAAAAAAAAATTAAGCATAATTGAAAACTACATGACACAATTTGATGAAACAAATGCTTTTGAAATTTATGCTTTTACAAGCAAAATAAGCATTTTGAGAAAATGAATCTAGCAAGCCCAATATATCAAATTTTCATTTATTATGGCCCTTAAATGTTTAAGGAATGTGTTTTAGTTCATTTCAAAAACTCGGAGTCATCAATTTATCTATATATATTTGTTTTTGTCGCATGATTCTCCTTTCCAAAGAAATCTCCCTCTCAAATCATATAGAAGAGAGAAATCAGAAAATACAGGATATACGATGAAAATAGATAAACAAATGTTTAAAAGGGAACATGAAAGGCTTATATACTTGTGTGATAAGTTGAGAATATACGTTCGAACAATATCAGATCGAAATACATTGAAACATGGTATCCACAAAGAAAATCCTTACATAAGTCACCCTTAACCAGAGAACAAAAAAGAACATTTTTATTCTGGGGTCAAGAACACTCCCAAAGGAACGCATCCCTTTCGTTAACTGCATCTTGGGGGATACCCATTAATACTATCGATAAAATGAGTATTGCTTGCGTTATCATGATCGGTAAATATGTCACCAAAAAGATGGTTATCTCACAGGAGCATCCCAATGTTTTCAAAGTTCTTGCTAAGCCACAGAGCAGAGAGTGAATCTTTCGCATCCCAAATGGGTAGCAGCTCATTGGCATACTGGGCCTAGGAATAATCAAGTCAACTCACAGGGTCCAAGCAGTGATTCTAAAGCTTAATTAGGTCATAATAGTAGAGGGTGAATCATTGTATCTCAAATGGGTGACGGTTTATCTGCAATTAAGGCAAACAAGACGACATCAATGAGATGTCAATATGATGACAAGGCTCAAATGGGTTCAATAAAAGATGAGGCAGAGTAATCCTAATTGGGTAGAGATAGTCGGGTCAGGATACAATGGATTTGTCATCCCAAGCTATTAGGAACCTCAGTCTATCTGGTCGTGATGATAATTGATCCAACACAATTAGAGACTCCTTGTCAGCAATCTGTGAATTGTGTTGTCCAATGAGACCTCGGTAGCCTTAAGCTTAACCAAATTAAATTCTAAGTCCTATGACCTATAAAGGATCACATAAGTGAGACTTATACTCGCCAAATAAATGACAAAGATGTCACCGGCAAGAAGAGAAAAGAGATGTCTAATGTGCCCCTGGTGTGTGTTATTTTTCTGTATGTTTTATGTCAATTTAAATCCCTGGTAATAGTGTCAAAAACTTGACCCATCCCAAACTTACGTAGTAATTTAGCTTCTAAAAATATGAACAAAATCTTGACCCAATTTATATTATGTATTTAATGTGCAAAATCGAAATGTTATATAAAATATATAAAACAGTCACACACTAGTAGTTCTACGTAAGTGCATGTATCGCTTCAAATAATATATGGCTTTCTTTAAAAATCATGGATTGTGAAGAAATTATATTAACTAATCCAGAGTTTGGTCCTTAATTCCATGGTTAGGTTGGGAGGATACCGGCTGCCGCTCCAAATCTCTCACTACTCCCTCTCCTGAGGGTTAACAATCTCGCATTAATTTCCAATCAACTGGACCAAATTGAGGATTTTAATATGTCACCTAAAAATCTCAAATTCTGCATCCAACAAAGTATATTTCTCTATTTATTTGCAATCAACCTCATGGATGACATCTTCTCCCATAAAATCGAATGTGACTCTCACCATGTCGTAGAAATCATAGCCCTTTCGGATCATATGTTTCTCAACACATATTAACATTTCAATTGGCCAAATCGAAAAGTAAATGAAAATCAGAGTTCGAATCATCACAAATTATTGACATTTAAAACCGTATAAAACAAAATCAATTCTTCACATAATCAAATCTCATTGTAGAGAGAATGATGAAGAAGACTACTCAGAATTCATGAGAAGGATACGACAAAACAAGGATTTCATATTTAAAAATAAGTTTATAAAATAAAGAAAGAAAAGAACACAGTTTATCTCACACTCCTTCCCAAGCAAATTCCTAGAAGTTCCATTTAAGCACTTTCTCTCTTTACAATCACACTCAATTCTCTCCTAGGAATGTAATGAAGAAAAAATCTCTCACATTCCCTCTCCTCTCACAACCCTAACAGAAAATCTTCTCTTCTTCAAAGCCTTCCTCTCACTCTCACGCCACCCTCATGCCCTAGACTCCTCTATTTTTTAAGTAGGAGCTACCTCCTTTCAAAAGGAATTTAAAACTCCNTTTCATATTTAAAAATAAGTTTATAAAATAAAGAAAGAAAAGAACATAGTTTATCTCACACTCCTTCCCAAGTAAATTCCTAGAAGTTCCATTTAAGCACTTTCTCTCTTTACAATCACACTCAATTCTCTCCTAGAAATGTAATGAAGAAAAAATTTCTCACATTCCCTCTCCTCTCACAACCCTAATAGAAAATCTTCTCTTCTTCAAAGCCTTCCTCTCACTCTCATGCCACCCTCATGCCCTAGACTCCTCTCTTTTTTAAGTAGGAGCTACCTCCTTTCAAAAGGAATTTAAAATTCTCTCTAAATTTCTCTCCAAAAGTCACACCTTTTAAAGCCCAAAAGACATGTCCATCCATTCAAGAGACATATCCCTTCATTAAAGAGCCTTCCAAAGTGTTTAGACGCATTGAATCGCTCCATGGGCATTTGAATCATTTGAAGCCTTCAAAATTTGCTCAAACTTTGTCTTGAACCGCCTTAATCCATCTTATATCGTCTTTGGCACCTCATCGCCATTTCTCTGGATTTTGGTGCCTCATGCGCCACCCTACAGCAGCTCCACTATTTTGCTCCGTTTGGCTCCAATTCAGCTCTGTTTCGCCCCGTTTCAGTTGTGTTTCGCTCCTAACAGATATACCTACAAAATAAGCATGAAAATAACATTTCTTTAAAGTGTAATTTCATTCAAAAACATATGAGAAATGTAAAATAGATTAAGCATAGAAAGACATCGAAATGTGTCAAGTCAGAATTTCTGTTCCTGCTCGTTGTTACTCCAAATTGCACCATTTTTGCTTCATTTTCCCCAAAAGTCCATTTCTTGTACCTGAAACTAAAAATATGCAAAATACCTTCCTTTAAAATGTAATATCATTAAAAATTATTAAAATTATGCATAAAATATATATGAAAAAGTAGGTAATTTTAAGGTGTGTCAATGTCCAACTACAAAGCTGAAAACACTCCTAAAAAAGGACTTACTCCTCATCTGGATCAAGGAAGCCTCTAACACCCTAAACGTGATAGAAAATCTCCTAAATAGAAATTTATTTTAGGTCAGTCTGATTGAAGAAGCGCGGGGGTTCTCCTTGGGAAATGTAATATGATGCAATTGTCTAGTCATAAGCGTGGAGACCTTATTAATACTAAAATGACCATGTAGACTTATTAAATAGTTTTTCATGCCATACAAACTATTTTAAAACCGGGTTGAAGGTCATGCTGAAAAGTAAAGTGCGTGTTTTAACAAGTTGAATATTTTAAGCCTAAATTTTGATTTATCTTGACATTTTAGTATTAGAATTTTGTAGAAAAATTATAATTTTAGGGTCCTTAAAGAGCCTAAATTATAGTGCAGTGTTTTCAAACAAACTATACTCAAATAACGGTGAAAAGGCAAGCACACAACGCAAGGAAAGCAAACCCGACCAAAATAAAACAATAACAGGCCGGGTGTCACGAGGTCAGCAACATATCCCAGAAAAAACAAAAAAGGTGGTCAGGCTGTGCATATACATGTTTGGACCTAAATGTTATAAATCAAAGAAAGTGTGGAATTAAGATATGGGACACGATCATCTACTCTTAGTCTCTACCTCATGATTTCATGCCTCAAGCATCTCAGAACTTGTGTTTGTATCTTATTTCTGTTACAGGATTCTTCTATGACTCTAAAAAGTACATATGAAAAAGTAAAAAACAAAGACTTGACCTACACAAAACAGACTTAACATAAAATTTATATACGTGCAACATGGTAAACCATGCTTGATGTGAGGAGAGATTAACAACACTTGCAGAAAAAAGTGTAAGCATCGTTCATTACAACTCTTCCCTATTAGAAGAAGACCGCCCTAACAAATTATTGTGCAGGTCTTACACCCGGTAAAACACAAAAGCAACACAAAAGATGAAGTTTGGTTAGGGCCACCAAACAAGCAGAGAATTATAACCAAGACATCAAAAAAGGCTACTTAGCACCCTAATCCTAGCCTAGCACACTATAAAACATTGTGTCTTATTCACAATATCTGAGTGCGTGCACAATGCAGGCGTGCAGTCTAAGTGTTTGGCTTTGATAGGATCGCCACATGAGCTATGTCATAAGGATCCAAAGGATCTAAAATACATCACTGGAAAGGTGACATTTTAAAAATAAGTGGCATCACATATGACCTAACCTAAATAGTTTTAAAATTAGGGTAGATAATATACAATATAAAAATATCTATTTTTATACCTTTAGAATAAAATTATTAAATGCGGGTCTGTAACATGCAAATGACGCACTTTAGAGTTCTTGGATCCTTAGCAATGGCATACTCAAGCTGTTCATAATACAAAAAATCACATTGCTTGCTAAGCTATCCTCGAGAGCAATGCTCGTTTAGGTATTATGACAAATAAATGGGTCGCTCATCCTAACGAGTAAGATATTCCATCAAGACAAATTGGCAATGTGCATATAATCATGCAAAAGACCCAACACATTGTGATTGTCTATCGAAGCAAGAATAATCACAACGGTCGCAAAAGAGGTGAATCACACATTATGTAAAAGAATATAAGAATATCACGTACACATGACATGCAAACTGGGTATACCGAGAAAAGACTACCAATAAAAAGAAATTACACTCGCCCCGGGCACGAACTCGGGTGTCATGCAACAAGCGAACAAAAGCTATAAGTGAGTTTGCATCAAGCATAAAATATCGATAAAGGAATTATTCCATACCCGAGAGGCACTCACTAAGTGCATGCAAACATGTTGTTGATGCAACATGCACCGAAGGCAAAAGGGCAAGCATAAAAGATGCAAAATGGCAAGCATATAAGACATGCTAAGTGTCAGAAAGCTAGGTAATGTGATTTGTGCCACATGAGAATCACATACATAGGTGTACACACGTTGTGCCTCACATGAATTCAATAGCTAGAAAGCATAACTCATACTAAGCACAACGTGAAATGCCTGCGGCACTCTATACGGTGTCATTGGGAGCAAGGTAGGTGGTTGTATGTGAGCCAGTTCCTCTCAAGGTGTACAATCATATATTCACATGCATATGAGGATGTATGAAGGAAGGATATTTCATGTGCAGGTACTTAAAGAGACCACAAATAAGGTTGCTTAAAGAGACACCCAAACAAGGATGTTTAAAGACACATTCAAACAAGCAAAATGCTGCAAAGCATACTACACAAATATAATTTTAAATGCAATAAAATATCTCAGACATGACATCAAAAGATTTTTTTTACACATGTAAAGAGACACGCAACAAGCAAAAATGCATACAAGCATGCAGCGATCAAAACAAGTTGGCTAAGAATGGCCATCCAGACCGAAGTGTTTGGTCGATTGGGTTGTGACGACCGATCGAACCTAAAAGATTAAGTGTTTGGGTCGGAAAAGCAGATTGAACCCAAAGGATAGGGTGATCAGATCTGGAGTGTCTGATTGAACTCAAAGGATTGGGTGATCAAATTCAGGGCGTTTGATCAAATTGAAAGGTTCAGATGATTAGACCGAGACGACCGACAGAATGCAAAGGATATGGTGATCAGACAGGGGCAGCTTATCAAACCTAAACGATTAGATGATCGGATCGAGGTGGCTGACTGAACCTAAAAGATTGGGTGATCAGATCGGGGCGGTCAATCAAACCCAAAGGATCATGTGATCAGATGGTTGTGATTGATCAAACCTAAAGGATCAGGTGATCGAACCTATTTGCTTTCTCTAAACACAATATTTAATTCCTCAATCCTCTAATAACCAGACTTAGGGGGCTTTAGAAATGAACGTTTGTGAGGGATTTAGGAATTTCACGTACATGACGGTTGATAGACAAATTTTAAAAATAAGAATATGACTGGATATATGACTAAATAGATAGACAAGACTGGATATACAAAATAGATAGACAAATTTTAAATAAGAATAAGACTGGATATACGACTAAATAAGAATAAGACTGGATATATGACTAAATAAAAATAAGACTGGATAAATAAAATAAATAAGAATAAGACTGGATATATGACTAAATAGATAGACAAATTTTAAAAAGAAATATGAAAGACTTATATATAGGTAATCCTTGTGTGAAAGGTCGAGAGTATATATCCAAATAATATTTGATTGAAATACCTCAAAATATGGTATTCATGAACAACATCTCTACATAGGCAACCCATAACTAGAGAACCAAAAATAACATTATTGTTCTGGGTTCAATAACACTCGCAAAGAAACATATCTCTTTAATTAATTACGTCTTGGGGTATTCTCAATAATACTCTTAATAAAAGGAGTCTTGTTTACATTATCATGACCACTAAATACATCAACAAAAAGGATGGTTAACTCGTATGAAAATGCCTTGATGATTTCAAAGCTTTTCCAATGTCACGGGGTAGAGAGGGAGCCTCTGACATTCCAAATAGGTAGCGACTCATCGACATTCAAAACCTACGAAACAACTAAATCATCTTGACAGGGATACATTTATACTTTAGAACTCTTTGAGCCATAAGAGCAGAGGGCAAATCACTGTATCTTGAATGGGCGGCAACTCATCAGTAATTAAACTGTTAAGATGATACCGATGAATTTCCAACATGATGACATGACTCAAAAGGGCTCACCAATAGGAAGGGTATAGTAATCCCCAAGCAAGTAGAGGTAACATGGTAAGGATACCACATATTCTTCATCTCAAGTCACAAGGACTCTAACTCTAATTGGTCGTGAAGATAGTCAACCCAACACAACCAGAGACCCCTTCTCAGCAATCTATGAATTGTGTCATCCAAGGAAATCCTGATATCTCTAAGGTCAGAAGAAGGAAACTCTAATCCTATGAGCTATGTGGGTAGATCTCAAAGAGGTTGGACTTATTCCCACCAAATAAATGATGTAGTTGTCACATAAAGAAGGGGAAGAGATGTCCAACTACAAAGTTTTCAATAATCTCAACAAAGGTTTTATATCTTGTTTAAGACGGGGAACCTATAACACCCTAAGCGCATTAGACAACCTCCTAAATAAAAATCTATGTTGTGTCAGTTAGAATGGAGAAGCATCAAGGCTTCTCCTTGGGTATATGCAACATGATGCAATTATTTACCATAATCTTAGTTGTGAAGACCCTATTAAACATGTTTAGGTATATAGCCATGCATGCAACCATTTTAAAATCGGCCCAAAGGCAGTGTAGAAAAGTAAGTGCAAGCTTTAAAAAATTTTGAATATTTTAACCCTAAATCTTAATTAGGCTTAATATTTTATTACTAAGATTTTGTAGAAAGTTTAAAGTTTTAGGTTCATTAATGAGCCTAGATTATTTTTCATGATCAATACCAAACAAACAATGAACAGAAAGAAACACAAAAATAAAGCAGTCACAAAACAAATGTCAATGCAAAACCAAGCAAAATATAAGAGCAGGTCTGTGTTGCTGGGTCGACAACATCTTCCACAAAAGTAATAAAAGTGGTCGGACTCCGCATATACACGCTCGTACCTAATTCTATTTAAGAATATAAAATCAAAATTAAAGTACGACACATAAAACATTGCTCATGATCCTCATCACGTGATTTTTGTCTTAAACGCCTCATAATCCATGCTCGTACATTATTTCTATGACAGACTTGATCTTAAAACTCTATCAAATACATGATAAAAGAAGATTAAAGGACTCAATCTGCAGAAATGTTAGTGCGGGTTAACCATAATAAGAGAAAAAACATGTAATTAAAAGAAAATTAAGTAATCTAATATGCATGATATTATGTTAGGTACGTCTTATTAAAATCAGTATAGTCGACACACATCCTTCAACCTGTGCTTGTTATTTTAACCATGATGATGCTCGCCACCTATGAGGGGTAGCGCACTGCTCGTATGAACCTTGCTTCCATAAGCTTTAGGAAAGCTTTTTGACTTCTTGTTCACCTGTTTGCAAGTGCTCTGAAGAAAAACTTTACTTCTTTTGGACAACTACCTTGAAGTTTGGGTCTACCTTTAACGAGTGCACTTTTATCTCTGTGCCGACTCCATGCATATCGATTGGGGTCTGAGCGAAGATGTCCTCACTTATTTGGAGAAGATCTATGTGTTTTGACCTATGCTTATGAAAGAGAAGGAGACCAAATTTAACAGTTCATGAGGGATGATCACTAGAGAGTGAAATATGGATCAAATTTCTATGAAAAAAAAANGGTTAAATCGTATGAAAATGCCTTGATGATTTCAAAGCTTTTCCAATGTCACGGGGTAGAGAGGGAGCCTCTCACATTCCAAATAGGTAGCGACTCATCGACATTCAAAACCTACGAAACAACCAAATCATCTTGACAGGGATACCTTTATACTTTAGAACTCTTTGAGCCATAAGAGCAGAGGGCAAATCACTGTATCTTGAATGGGCGGCATCTCATCAGTAATTAGACTGTTAAGATGATACCGATGAATTCCCAACATGATGACATGACTCAAAAGGGCTCACCAATATGAAGGGTATAGTAATCCCCAAGCAAGTAGAGGTAGCATGGTAAGGATACCACATATTCTTCATCTCAAGCCACAAGGACTCTAACTCTAATTGGTCGTGAAGATAGTCAACCCAACACAACCAGAGACCCCTTATCAGCAATCTATGAATTGTGTCATCCAAGGAAATCCTGATATCTCTAAGGTCAGAAGAAGGAAACTCTAATCCTATGAGCTATGTGGGTAGATCTCAAAGAGGTTGGACTTATTCCCACCAAATAAATGATGTAGTTGTCACATAAAGAAGGGGAAGAGATGTCCAACTACAAAGTTTTCAATAATCTCAACAAAGGTTTTATATCTTGTTTAAGACGGGGAACCTATAACACCCTAAGCGCATTAGACAACCTCCTAAATAAAAATCTATGTTGTGTCAGTTAGAATGGAGAAGCATCAAGGCTTCTCCTTGGGTATATGCAACATGATGCAATTATTTACCATAATCTTAGTTGTGAAGACCCTATTAAACATGTTTAGGTATATAGCCATGCATGCAACCATTTTAAAATCGGCCCAAAGGCAGTGTAGAAAAGTAAGTGCAAGCTTTAAAAAATTTTGAATATTTTAACCCTAAATCTTAATTAGGCTTAATATTTTATTACTAAGATTTTGTAGAAAGTTTAAAGTTTTAGGTTCATTAATGAGCCTAGATTATTTTTCATGATCAATACCAAACAAACAATGAACAGAAAGAAACACAAAAATAAAGCAGTCACAAAACAAATGTCAATGCAAAACCAAGCAAAATATAAGAGCAGGTCTGTGTTGCTGGGTCGACAACATCTTCCACAAAAGTAATAAAAGTGGTCGGACTCCGCATATACACGCTCGTACCTAATTCTATTTAAGAATATAAAATCAAAATTAAAGTACGAGACATAAAACATTGCTCATGATCCTCATCACGTGATTTTTGTCTTAAACGCCTCATAATCCATGCTCGTACATTATTTCTATGACAGACTTGATCTTAAAACTCTATCAAATACATGATAAAAGAAGATTAAAGGACTCAATCTGCAGAAATGTTAGTGCGGGTTAACCATAATAAGAGAAAAAACATGTAATTAAAAGAAAATTAAGTAATCTAATATGCATGATATTATGTTAGGTACGTCTTATTAAAATCAGTATAGTCGACACACATCTTTCAACCTGTGCTTGTTATTTTAACCATGATGATGCTCGCCACCTATGAGGGGTAGTGCACTGCTCGTATGAACCTTGCTTCCATAAGCTTTAGGAAAGCTTTTTGACTTCTTGTTCACCTGTTTGCAAGTGCTCTGAAGAAAAACTTTACTTCTTTTGGACAACTACCTTGAAGTTTGGGTCTACCTTTAACGAGTGCACTTTTATCTCTGTGCCGACTCCATGCATATCGATTGGGGTCTGAGCGAAGATGTCCTCACTTATTTGGAGAAGATCTATGTGTTTTGACCTATGCTTATGAAAGAGAAGGAGACCAAATTTAACAGTTCATGAGGGATGATCACTAGAGAGTGAAATATGGATCAAATTTCTATGAAAAAAAAATTATTATGATACATCATCATCCTGGAGATCAAAGGATTTGATGTTAAGTGTCACTAAAGAGTACAACTGGGCTTGCCCAAGGTATCACGATAGTGTTATTTATTGATATTTGCACACAACACAAGTCCCAGTTGGGATTGGGAACTTCGGTTTGAGGTGTGGCATAGAAGTGATGATGATGGAAATGGACTAGAGGGACCTCCTGTGGATCATGTTGTATGATGATTCCAACTATAAGATGATGAATTGGATGGTGTGAGTCATTTGTCAAGAAATTTCTCTCATTGTGATGATGAAATTGACTGTACCTTTGACTCTTACCAATTAATTATCAAATGATCGAGACGTTGGTTAAAGTTTCTCTCTAATCAACAGCAAACTAAGGAAGGTTGAGTAGAACAAGATGTTAACAGAGTTTTCATTGTCTATGAGAATCATATTCATATTTTGGTAAGGTTCGCTAATTTTTTTCCTGCTGACAAGTGCGTCTTGTCGAGGGACCTAGATTCCCTCTAGGTCAAAATCACCAAATGTGATGGGTTCAAAGTACAATTTCTTTTGTGCTAGTTTTTTCAAGTGTGGTGATGAGAACTTTGTCAAACAACAACAAGCCTCCAATATTTTTTAAAATTTTATCAATGAGTTGATGACTTCAATGCTACTATTTTTATGATTGATGCCCTTAGTGTGATCGTTGTTTGTACTGGCGGACTTATTTTGCATAAGTTGATTTAAGTACCCTTATCAAATCATTCTCTTGATTTCTTCCTCAATCTTCTTACATACTTTGGTGGTGTGACCATGACTCTAATGGAAGTAACAATATTGCTCCCAATTCTTTAAGTTGGTAAGGCCACTTAACGTTCTCTTCATCCCTTATGGTCATCAAAATGTTGATATGGTAATATGCTTAGCGGTGTATACTCTTTCTCTGGTCAAATAATACTTTGTTGTTTTGCAGACCAAGGAGGGAGATTATAAATTTATAATTCCTACGTTGCTCAGATTTTCTTTTATTATGAATTTTGATTAATATCCCAAGTGATATTTTTACACTTGCCCCAAAATCATTCAAATTGCTATTTATGTATGGTGATGTTCTCATCAACAAAGATTTGAGCATTGATATGATAAATAGGGTTAGTGCAAAAGTGAATCTTCTCCCACTTCAACGATTAGTAAAGAGGTCTTAGGCTGAAACCTCTAAGGAAGACTCCTCTTAGCAATTCCTCATCCACCCCTAAAATATAACTAGCTTCAATAGAGAACCTGTGGAAGTACTACTCAAGTGAATCTCCCTCATTTAGATTAATTTTAGATAGATGAGATGATTCTTTTATGAATCTCTTGTTTGTTATGAGTTACCTATGAATAGCCTAACAACCTCATTGAAGTGTTAATCGTGCCCCTTAAGAGAGAGTATAAACATGTTATAGGTGCGAGCATAACCCTTGAGAGCGGTAGGAAACACTTGATAAAGAAGCACATAAGAGGCACACTAAGTATTTATAAAGTTTTGATAGTGGTCAATGTGCTAGTAGGGTGGCTTACCCCTTCATATGAATCAATGTTTGGGAGTTTGAAACTCACTGGATGGGGTGTTGGAGGACCACTTTAGCCAAGTTTGAAGACTCTTAAAATTTATGATGAGTGGAGAAGTGATCCCTACCCCCCAATGAGAATTATTCTTGAGCAAGGCGTCATGGCTTATCATAAACCAAAATAATATGTTGTTTTAAGTATACATTTTATGCTTAATTTTGGGGATATTGCACTTTAAAAAATGTTATTTTATGTTTTTGTTGCAGGTATAACAATTTTAGGCATTTGGAGTAGAAGTAGCAAAAAAAGGATGAAATTTGGAGCCAAAACAGCGAATTTCGAGATTATGACACATGAAGTGTCAGAACTGGCGCCAAAAGCACCACTTAACATAAAGCTGGCGCCTGAAGTGCTAGAATTGGCGTCTGAAGTGTTAGAATTGGCGCCTAAAGCACCACATTTGATGCCTGAAGCGCCAAAACCCAGAATAACGCGACCTTAAGCAAGATGGCACCTAAAGCGCCTGAACCAGCGCCTGAGACGCTAGAGACAATTTTTTGCGAATTAAGGCAGTTTAGGACGAATTTTGCACAAATTTTGAAAGGGACACTTGTTCTAAACACCACATTGAGTGATTAAATACATATATACACTTTGGAAGGTTCTTTTATGAAGAGATATGCCTCTTGGACCAATAGACATGTCTTTTGAATTACAAGGATTGACTTTTGCATAGAATTTTAGAGAGAATTTTGAATGTTTTTTGGAGGGAGACAACCTCTAATAAAATATAGGTAAATATAGGGCTTAAAGGAGAGGCATGTGAGGGATTTTTAAAGAATTCAAGAGAGAGCGAGAGAGAGAAAACCAAGGGCTTGAAAATTTTCTTCAAGGATTATAAGAGGACANACTTTTGCATAGAATTTTAGAGAGAATTTTGAATGTTTTTTGGAGGGAGACAACCTCTAATAAAATATAGGTTAATATAGGGCTTAAAGGAGAGGCGTGTGAGGGATTTTTAAAGAAGTAAAGAGAGAGCGAGAGAGAGAAAGCCAAGGGCTTGGAAATTTTCTTCAAGGATTATAAGAGGACGGAGAAGATGAGAGCTTTCTTCTTCATTACTCTTCTAAGAGAGAATTAAGAGTGTTTGTAAAGAGCGAAAGTGCTTGAAGAGAACTGATACACCTAAAATATATAGTATTTTTATATACATTTTATACCTATTTTTGAGATATTGCACTTTAATGAAAGGTATTTGTGTGTTTTTCTTTCAGGTACAATCAAATGGATGAAAAATGTTAAAATGAGTGAAAAGGATCAAATTTGGAGCAAAAATGAACTAGGGCGCCTAAGCGCCAGGTACCAAACGCTTAAGCGCCAAAAGTAGTTATTTGATGATTCATTGAATTTAGATGAATTTTTGAAGAGGTATTTGAAGCAACTCTTAGTAAAAATGTGGGAAATATCCCATGGACACAAAAATTCATTCAACTGGCTTTTGAGGAGGCAACTTCTAGAAGATTCATTGAATGGAGACACATTTTGAATGAACACCAAGGCACCTTTTAAATTTTTATTAAAGAAGACTTGGATCATCAAAGCTAACCGCTAGAGGCTAGCCACCCATAAAATTTACAACCATCATTCATTTAAGTACGCCGCCGCCAGCCACTTTCTTTTATTTTTATTTTAAGTGTTTAATTTGTATTATGAGTGAAGTAAGAGAATTCAAAGGAACTTCAAGATATTTGACGGAGAGGATTTGAGATAAGTGTTTACTTTGTGACTAGATTTCTTTAATTTAGATTTCTTGTTTGTGTGCATGATTTCTACTTTTAAACTCATGTGTGGTTGTGTTTTTTTCATGGATTCTGAGTAGTTTTCTTTATATTTTTCCTTAAAATGATAAGTGATTAAGTGTTAAAAGGAAGCTGTGTGAAGTATTAAACTTTAATGTTTGAAGAAGTTGTGATGATTTGAAACATTGCACTTTATTTACTTCTTGATTTAGTCAATTAAGATGTTAATATTTATTGTGAGAACATGTAAGATCTGAGATTGTATTTTCTCAGTCAACAAATGATTTAGAATCACATATTGATTTCATGGATGAGAATGTAGTTTATGGGGTTGAGTGCAAATAAATAGATAAATAAACTTCTCAAATNATTTAGATTTCTTGTTTGTGTGCATGATTTCTACTTTTAAACTCATGTGTGGTTGTGTTTTTTTCATGAATTCTGAGTAGTTTTCTTTATATTTTTCCTTAAAATGATAAGTGATTAAGCATTAAAAGGAAGTTGTGTGAAGTATTAGACTTTAATGTTTGAAGAAGTTGTGATGATTTGAAACATTACACTTTATTTACTTCTTGATTTAGCCAATTAAGATGTTAATATTTATTGTGAGAACATATAAGATCTGAGATTGTATTTTCTCAGTCAACAAATGATTTAGAATCACATATTGATTTCATGGATGAGAATGTGGTTTATGGGGTTGAGTGCAAATAAATAGATAAATAAACTTCTCAAAGGTGTAGAATTAGAGGACTTTAGAGTGACAGACTAAAGACCCCAATTTGATTTATAGTTTTTAGTTTTGATACGAGATGTTAGCCTCAGGTGGAGGGAGAAGAGGGAACTCTAGAGTTAGACCTAGTTTCTTTCTTACCTAATAGGTATTTAAGATTATTCAAACTATAGATTAGCCAATGCTCTTTATAGTATCTCTAGTAAGGGTAACGAATATTATTGCTTCTATTTGACACAATGCATTCAGAATACTTTCACAACACAATTTCCCTACTTATTACTGATTCATGATAAGGAAAAAGATATTTTACTTATATTGCATTCATCTTGCAAGTATTTAGTTAAGTTAATTAGTTGCTTACTTTATTTTTATAAACAAAAAAATTACAAAAAGAATCAAATTTGTATTTCTATTTTAGCATCTTAAGTTAGAAGTAAAAATATTTTGCTAAGTAGATTTTTGTCATCTAAAATTTCTAAAATTTCTAGTTTTCGAAAGTGCATATTGCTAATATCCCTGTGAGTTCGATATTCGGGGCTTAATCAAAAAGTCTTATATTACTTGATAACGATATGTATATATGCATAATATTCCATATTTAAATATTATAATTGTATTCTTATTTGTTTTATAGTAAAAATTTTACCTAGCTTTTGCTTTGGATCTAGTTTTTGACTTTGTTGCAAATTAAGAATAATTATTAAGGAAATTAAGCATATAATCACATACATTGTATTTTACATCTTTACTGAATNTATTTAAATATTATAATTGTATTCTTATTTGTTTTATAGTAAAAATTTTACCTAGCTTTTGCTTTGGATCTAATTTTTGACTTTGTTGCAAATTAAGAATAATTATTAAGGAAATTAAGCATATAATCGCATACATTGTATTTTACATCTTTACTGAAGAATCGAGATCAAGAACTTCTAGGGATTTGTTTGAAAAGGATTGTAAGATAAGTTGTGTCTTTTATTTCTTTATTTTGTAAACTTATTTTTATATATGAAATCCGAGTTTTGTTGTTATTTTCTCATGAATTTTGAGTAGTCCTCTTTGCCATTCTCCCTACTTTGAGATATAATTTTGTGAAGAATTGATTTTTTGTTTTATACGGTTTTAAATGTCAATAATTTGTGATGATTTGAACTTCGATCTTCATTTACTTTTCGATTTGGCTAATTGAAATGTTAAAATGTATNCCTACTTTGAGATATAATTTTGTGAAGAATTGATTTTTTGTTTTATACGGTTTTAAATGTCAATAATTTGTGTTGATTTGAACTTCGATCTTCATTTACTTTTCGATTTGACTAATTGAAATGTTAAAATGTACTGAGAAACATATGTTTCGAAAGGGTTATGATTTCTACAACATAGTGAGAATCACATTTAATTCCATGGGAGAGGATGTCATCCATGAGGTTGAGTGCAAATAAATAAACAAATATACTTTGTTGGATGCAAAATTGGAGATTTTAAGGTGACAGATTAAAATCCTCAATTTGATCCAGTTGATTGGAAACTAATGCGAGATTGTTAGCCCTAAGGCGAGGGANGAGTGCAAATAAATAAACAAATATACTTTGTTGGATGCAAAATTGGAGATTTTAAGGTGACAGATTAAAATCTTCAATTTGATCCAGTNATATATATCTATATATATATATATATATAATTTTAATTTATTCACAATCTATATACTCATTGTAAAGAGGAATGATGCTTTCTTAAATTTGAACTCTTCGTCAAAAAAACTTTTTTTCGTTTTTGTAAGTTTACTTTTGATGATTTAGCAATTAGTTTAATTAACGTAGTCTTTTAACTGCATCTTATTTAACATTCACTCATTTACTCTAGATTCAAATTTCGTACTTCACTTTTGTAGTTTAAATTGTAGTTTACATTATAATCATAAGAAATTACCTATAAGCATTTCCAACTTCTATGTGGGATCGATATCTAGGACTCCATTAGAGCCTTTTATTACTTGAGCGATACATATACTTGCGTTATTTTCAGGAGATTTGGTAGTTTAAAGATTTTTAAAAGATAAAACTATTTTCACTAAAGTTGTTTTTGTTGGGATTAAATTGCATATTTACTATTGTATTTGCGTGTGTATTTTATAATGTTGAAAAATATTTACAAAAATAGCACACTAAATCCGCCCGCATCAGCTTATCAAATATTACATTACCAGGAGCAACAACAAGACGTGGTGGGGCCAAGTGTCTCACAAGCTTCAGAGGGTGACCAATTGGTCTAGTTGTATGGGACGAGTGAGTGAAACTCACAATATCAAGTAGGTTAGCTTTTAGGCCTCACAAAAGAAGGGCACCATTATGGGGAGGAGGCACTATGTAAGCACACTCTAACGGGGCTTCTCCTATTGACTCCTGAATCGGTGGTAAGTAAGCTACGTCTTGTTGTGCATGCATCAGTTGTCGGGCCTCACACAGAAGCTAAAGGTTCTCCTATTAAGATGCCTCCATCATGCATGCCTAATTAGTTAGAGAGGGAACTGAGGCGCTTTGTCAGCAAATTACATCTTCTAAGGTGGGAAGAGGTGGGGGCTTAACATCCTGGGCTCTTGATTGTTCTTTAGAATAGTGGGTGTTGGAGCTGGAAGCCCTATTGTTGTGAATGTTATGTCTGGTGATCATTTAGCATGTTTCACAAGTCTTTCAATTGTGGGATTGTTATTCTCACAAACAATGACAAATTGGTGTACACAAAAGATTCATGGCGGTTGACTAATCTTTTAGTGTCTTAGTATTCCACAAAATTTCAACACACACTCAGATAACAAAAGTAACACATAGAAGCACCAGACATTTTTACGCAAAAATCCTAAAAAAGATAAAAATCATGAGGTCTAGCCTAGTTGAAATGATTCAATATGAGCTGGTGATTACACATTCAGACCCTTAGCTCACATGCTCAAAGAGTTATATAGTTCCTTGAAGTAAAATGTTAGTATGCCAACAAAATGGTTGTGCAACAATCTAGAGCGTTTGCATTTGATAGTAGTATCAGGGCTTGGTATACCATCTTTAAGGTTGTTGTTGCACCTTATTCAAGATGTTGCGATGCTCCGTATGATGCTTTGTTACTTTAAAGTGTTAATGGTTACTTCACACATTGCTTTGCTACTCTGCAACATACTTCTTCAGTCTACGCAGGGCTTCACTGTAAAAAGGAAAGGAAGGTCATTGGTGGTCGATGATGAGTGGTGAGTAATTTTCACTAATGGTGGGGCTGCAAATGCGGAAAGTATTTCTCGGATCTTCGATGCAGAGAAGATGTTGGAGTTCAAATTACTCTCACTATCCTCTTCAAAGCTCAAGTCTTCCTTCGGTTTCAGGTTAAGATCCCATTTTATGAAAGGCACATGACTCTATGGATACAGTTTAGGAGTGACATCCCTTCAAATAAGGAATGAATTCATCCCCCTCCATTGGGCGGTGAAGAAAGATTCTCCAAATTGGATGACATATTGTAGACATTTAAGTGATTGAACGATGTTTGGGTTCGTTGGACTTATCTCGTCGAGATGCTCAACTTGACTATAAACTTATCAGATTTGGAATCTGTTTGACCTTATGATTGGACACTAGAAGCTTTCAAAAATGATTTAATAACTTGATTTGACTCAAATTGAATCAATTTGAAGTCATTATGTCCGTATGATTAGGCCGGCCAGCTTAACTGTACGTATATTAAAATCGGTATTATAAATGTTCTTTAATTGGAATTTGAATATTTTTTGTTAATTTTTTTTTTTCAAGATTTATGTCATGCCTTCAAATGATGAAAATTATAATTACATATATGTATATATAGCCATCAAGGAATTTGGTGAGATGAAATTTAGAGTAACTTTCTAAAAAGGCATTCCACTCAAAAAGACATCCCACCTCCTCAAAGTGTTGCGAAAGGAAGCAGGTTCTTCTAAGTAATCTTTTTTCATAAATTCAAGAAAATGATAGGAGAATATTCTCCTCATATATTNAGATGAAATTTAGAGTAACTTTCTAAAAAGGCATTCCACTCAAAAAGACATTCCACCTCCTCAAAGTGTTGCCAATGGAAGCAGGTTCTTCTAAGTAATCTTTTTTCATAAAGTCAAGAAAAATGTGAGGAGAATATTCTCCTCATATATCAAAATATAATCAGAATAATTTTAAAATTTTAAAAGCTATTTTAAGAAGGATATAATATACAAATAATCAATTCTATTTTATTATTATACTTTTTAAAAATATTTTTTAAATTAAATTTTAAATTTTCTTCTTAAATAANTTTTATTATTATACTTTTTAAAAATATTTTTTAAATTAAATTTTAAATTTTCTTCTTAAATAATTTTTTTTTTCTTGATTTAATAGACCTTAGGCTCGAAATGTTTGAGGAAGGAAAAACAAGTTGAAGTTGTGCTTGGCTACAAAGCATTCCATGCATGTGGTCCTAACAAAAATGCTTACTTTATGAGTAAGAATGATGGTGGCATGAGTCAGGGTCTTGATATAGCACTTTTGGTGATGTTATGTATGGTGTTAAAGTATATTGTATGTAGATAAAATGAATGTGGCATTTTTTTTTTAATTTAGAAAGCAATCTTTTTATGCTTGATTTTAAATTAATATAAAAAGTAGGATATTAGAGATGCTATAGTTATCTTTGATGTTGTGTTCAAGACGTGTTGAGGTAACGTCATGATATCACCTATTATCTTCCATAATTATGAGGGAATGCTTACTGAGGGGAATTTATATATTTTCAAAATCATATCATTTAATTGTGCTGATGATGAGATTGGCGAGGGGCACTCGAACTACTTTTTAGTACAAAGCTATTTGATTTTAAGAAAAAACAAATGAGCATATATTAATAAACATGTGGCATATATAGTTGAAATTTATCATTCATGTGTGGAGGTTGCAGTGTTGTCATTCATGAGTGTTAGTGTCATGACGTCATTGTTCATGAGTGTTGACGTGTGTAGAAAGATTTGTGGTTGTAGAGTAATTATTTAGTGTTTTAGCGTTGTACGAAAATTCGACACATGCCTATATAATAAAGAAGAGTAGCAAGATGAGACACCTCAATTTTTTTACGTAAAATCCTTGGAAAGGGGAAGTAATCATGGGGCCTATGTAATCAACTGCTATTATTACATCCTCCCATTACAACCTCCATGGCCAACTACTATCATTGCATCCTCTACTACAACCTATGTAGCCAATAATTATCATTGCATCCTTATACTACAACCTATGTAGCCAATAATTGTCATTGCAACCTTCCATTATGGCTTATGTGATCAACTGTCCTAATTTTAGCCTTTCGTTATGACCAATATGGGCAATTGGTGTCATTGCAATCTTCTGCTATGGCCTCCGTGGCCAACCGGTATAATCGCAATTTTTCACTATAGCCTATGTGGTCAATTACTATTATTGTAGCCTTCCATTATGGTCTGTGTGGTCAATTACTGTAATGCAGCCTTCCAATATGACACATGCGATTAAATTACAACCTTCCACTATGACTTATGTGGTCAACTGTTGTCATTGTATCCTTCTACTACAACGAAGTCTTTGGCTAACTAACACTACTGCAACTACCAACAACGACCTATATAGCTACCAGCTGCTACAACTTTCAATTATAATATTTATGACCAACTGATGCAATTGCAACCACCAACTNAATAATTATCATTGCATCCTTATACTACAACCTATGTAGCCAATAATTGTCATTGCAACCTTCCATTATGGCCTATGTGATCGACTGTCCTCATTTTAGTCTTTCGTTATGACCTATATGGTCAATTGGTGTCATTGCAATCTTCTGCTATGGCCTCCGTGGCCAACTGGTATAATCGCAATTTTTCACTATAGCCTATGTGGTCAATTACTATTATTGTAGCCTTCCACTATGGTCTGTGTGGTCAATTACTGTAATGCAGCCTTCCAATGTGACACATGTGATTAAATTACAACCTTCCACTATGACTTATGTGGTCAACTGTTGTCATTGTATCCTTATACTACAATGAAGTCTTTGGCTAACTAACACTACTGCAACTACCAACAACGGCTTATGTGACCAACTACGACCTATATAGCTACCAGCTGCTACAACTTTCAATTATAATATTTGTGACCAACTGATGCAATTGCAACCACCAACTTCACTCTGTGGTAAATTATCGCCTTTATAGCAATCAACTATGGTCTTTGAGGCCCACTATTGTTATTATTGCCAACATCAACATTTTGTGTAGCCCAACTATGACTATTATACCTAAATAACTATTGTACACCTGTGATTATCAATATTGTAATTACATTATCTCAAATTTAGAAGAAAAGTATATCTATGCACTTATAATCTTATAGTATGTTATTTTAACAAGGCTATGACTAATGGTTTTTTTCCTTTTTCGTGGTTTTCTACATTAAAAAATTTTGCTCTCCTCCTGCTATTTTTCTTTTATTATGTGTTGAATCTTAGGGTTTAGATGGTTTGGTCATATTAAACGTCGACCATTAGATGATCCAATTAGGAGAGTAGATGTTTTAAATTCGACTTGTGTTAAGAAAGGCAGAGGTAGACCTAGGAAGACTTGGGCTTATTGTATTAAAAATGATCTTAATTTATTAGAACTAAATGAAAATATGACACTAAATAGGACGCAATGGAAAAAAAGGATTCATGTAGCCGACCCCACGTAGTGGGATTAAGGCTTTGTTGTTGTTGTTGTTGTTGTTGTTGTGTTGAATCTTCATACGATACTAAGTCGTTAAATTATCACTCTATCACTGCGAATCTTTCGACACGCAACAAGTATCTAGGGTTTTAATGGGTTATGATTATTTAGAGTTTAAAGTATATTGTATATAGGGTAGAGTTAATGTAGTTAGGTTTAAACTATTTTAACTTAGAAAAGGAAAAATACGCATTTTCGTGCTTAGATAAGGTATAAAAATTGAAGTTTGGGTGTCAGATATATAAATACATATGAATTGAGTGGTATGTTTGGGGGAGAACACGATATCACCAATTTTCTTTAGTAGTTTTTTTTTTAAAACATTATATTTCAAGAGAACCCTTACTAGGTAGAATTTACACACTTTTAAATCTATATAATTTAATTGCGCTAATGGTAAGACTGGTGAGGGACACTCGATCGCATGAATACTAACCTTCAACACAATGCTATTTGATTTTAAGAAAGAGCATATGATAACATACTAACAATCATGTGACGCTCACATTTTTAGATTCGCATTCTTGTAGGGAGGTTGCAGCGTCTTCATTCATGAGAGTGACTGCCACGACATCACCGTTCATGAGTGCAAAGGCTCGCACAAATGAGATTATCATAACATGGAAAGCGGTCGTGACGTTGCTCCTCATAATTGTCAGGAATCACTTAGAGTCATTGTCACATGTCACATGTTATTTTATGATAAATGAGATATATGAATAATCAACTAATTCTTATATTCCATTTCTATATATATTTAAAAAAAACATACATTAGAAACTTGTTATTTATAAAATCTAGCATTCAGTTGACATTTTTATACTATTAAACCACTATATTTAATGTATTTACGGGTGTTATGATCAAATTATTGAGAATTTGATAAAAATGAAAAAAAAATATGAGTTGGGATTTTATCATCATTTTTTATATTTGAGCGAGAATTTAAAAAATAGATGAAATATAGTGCTAAATTTATAAATAAAAATATTTTGGGTAATGTGTATGTAACCCACTTTCTTTCTTGCTTCATGCAATTTTTCATATTTTGCTGTACTAAAATGCCCAATTAGGAGTTTAGGACTATCAGAAGATGACAAGGTTAGATCTGTAAATAAAGGTGGACAATAATTTTAAATTTTGGGACCATAGAGGAAAAGAAACAAGAAAAAGTGGGCCCCAATATCACATGGGATGCACGTGATTCCAAGGCCCATTCGTTTTTTTTCGAAATTTACGTACATATCACACGATTCTTATGTAATTACAACTCTACCACTTAAATTTTGATATCTGCCCTATCTATTTTATACCCTGGCTCATGTCATGTTGTCCACTTTATCATCATCACATTAACTCACTCACATTTCCTTATCTCTTGTAAAAAATAATGTGTGCGGAGTCGGGATGTAGAACTATCTTTAGACACTGCGAAAAATAAAACGAGTAGAACAATATACTCGTTGTATCTATGTAATGTTCAGATGTAATTCTACATCCAGGCTCCACATATAAGATTCTCTCAATCTCTGGCCCTTTTACATGATGAAACATCCCATTATTTCGCTTGGCCTCCCTAGCTTCGCGTCTCGCACGAGATTTTAAAAAGGAGAGAAAAAAAGCTAAATTTACATACTAGGACGCAAGTCTTATGCATTTATGTATCGGACACGCAAATATTGATATTTATATTTGTACCATTTTGGTGTCAAACTTATAAATGAAAATGAGTATTTTGTTTTTACAATGATAGCGACATTGAAGATGGTTTTTTTGATGTGATGTAAAAAAAATTGAGTTGNAATGCATTTAAAATTAATTATCTAGTTTAATTTCATTGTAATTAAACTTTGTTAATTTGGTTGACTTACAATCACATTGCTCTCTTTAAAGTATTGTCCATTATCATCGCCTTCAACATGTTCGTCCCCAGCCTACCGCTATCATTGCCACCAACCCGTCCTCATTACTACTATGGCCCTTACCAGCCACCACCACCTGCAATCGCCCACTGGTCATCCCTTTACTATCAATTGCTTCGTCATCGACCACCCATCGCCGCAAGCCGGTAGCCATCACTCTCACAGGCAGTCGACCGCACTTCCACCACCAACCGCTCGTTGCTATCAGCTATAGTCCACCACTATCATCTCTAATGGATATATTTTACATTGATTTTCCTTTTCTTTAAATCAAACAATAAAAATGTAAAGTCATGCANAATGCATTTAAAATTAATTATCTAGTTTAATTTCATTGTAATTAAACTTTGTTAATTTGGTTGACTTACAATTACATTGCTCTCTTTAAAGTATTGTCCGTTATCATCACCTACAACATGTTCGACTACGATCATTGCCGCCCCAGCCTACCGCTATCATTGCCACCAACCCATCCTCATTACTACTATGGCCCTTACCGGCCACCACCACCTGCAATCGTCAACTGGTCATCCCTTTCCTATCAATTGCTTTGTCATCGACCACCCATCGCCGCAGGCTGCTAGCCACCACTCTCACAAGCAGTCAGCCGCACCTCAACCACCAACCGCTCTTTACTATCAGCTATAGTCCTCCACTATCATCTCTAATGGATATATTTTACATTGATTTTCCTTTTTTTTAAATCAAACAATAAAAATGTAAAATCATGCATTTATTTTAAACCAAATCAAACTACAAAATATTTCAAATACAATACATCAAATTTACGTAATATCCATTTTTCAGCAAACTAAACACCCCTAATTATAAAGCAACTATAAGAGGAAATATATTTATTTAGTTTGAAGTATAATAAAATCAATATAAAACATTTTATCTTATTATTATTATTATTATAAAATTAATTATAAGGCAATGGTGCGAAAAGCATCTTTTAAGTAAATGCAGTGAGAATTATAAATATTTATTTATTTTTTCCAAAAAAATCAGATCATGCTCTCTTAAAGTCGTCATACTTAACATATCTGATTATAAAAAGTAATTTTCACCACAAAAATTTATATATCTAACACTTAAAGTACTGATGAAAACATATAATCAAACAATATTTATCACATTTTATNATATTTATTTAGTTTGAAGTATAATAAAATCAATATAAAACATTTTATCTTATTATTATTATTATTATAAAAGTAATTATAAGGCAATGGTGCGAAAAGCATCTTTCAAGTAAATGTAGTGAGAATTATAAATATTTATTTATTTTTTCCAAAAAAGTCAGAGCATGCTCTCTTAAAATCGTCATACTTAACATATCTGATTATAAAAAGTAATTTTCACCACAAAAATTTATATATCTAACACTTAAAGTACTGATGAAAACATATAATCAAACAATATTTATCACATTTTATCACATTTTTTTGTATTTATATATCTAACACCTAAAGTTTGATATTTACATTTACTCCCTTGGTGTCATAAACCTACGCATGAAAAAGTGTATTTCACTTTAAGAAAAAAAAAAGCAATAGTGATATTTTTTATGCGATGTTAAANCGTCATACTTAACATATCTGATTATAAAAAGTAATTTTCACCACAAAAATTTATATATCTAACACTTAAAGTTTTAAGTACTGATGAAAACATATAATCAAGCAATATTTACACATAACACATTTTTTTTTATTTATATATCTAACACCTAAAGTTTGATATTTACATTTACTCCCTTGGTGTCATAAACCTACGCATGAAAAAGTGTATTTCACTTTTAAAAAAAAATAGCAATGGTGATATTTTTTATGCGATGTTAACGATTTGAGTGATGCATGTAAATATGAATCTTTTGGTGTTTGCTATGCAAATACATAAGAGTTGTGTGGTAAGTATGTAAAAGTTGTCCAACAAATGAAAAAAAGCAAAACATCATACTTAAAAAACAAAAAAAACTCATCACTGAATGAGTAAATGGTAATTTAAATAAATCTTCAGCAAAACTTTTCTAGTCTCTGAAACATTCAGCAAGGGAAGAAAGAAGAAGAAAGTTGAGAGAAATGTACAGCACCTCATTTCTTGATGAACTCCAAGCCATTTGCATTAGAATATCTCTCCATAAACCTCATGAACCTGTCCCATTCTTTTGGACTGCGCATTACATACTTTGCTTCTATTTTCGAAGGTTTTCCGTTCACAAACTTGGCGCTCACATTGGTCGATTGGAGCACGCCTTCCTCGTCGATCATGTAGAAACCGGTGATATCACCGAGTTCGCTCGAGGAGTCAAATACAGAAGGTTCGTCGAAGATAAAAGTGGCGACGCCATTTGTGCCGTCACGAGATTTGGTTAGGCTGACGTCTGGTATTGTCTGCTCGTCGGTTCCTTGGATGAACTGGATTGCGGGTTTGGTCATCATGGTGACAGGTCTTGATGTGTTAGAGTGAACTGCTGTGTGTGTTCGCTTTGGAGCAGGAATCTGGAAGGGTTTTCCATGGAACGAGGAGTTGGATCTCTGGTAGATGGTTCTTGAAAGAGAGGATAGACCTTTAAAAGAATAAGTTCAACTAGTTAAAAATTGCAGAGGAAAGTGTCAAAATTTTCAGCTGGCTCTTTAGAGGAGGTCATTTCAGTCACATAGTTTATGAAAATGTAAGGATCTGTTTGGGACGGCTACAGCTATTTGTAAAGAAGATTGCAAAACTATAGTGAGGAAAGCAACTTCTTACAAAACTATATTGTGCATCAAAAATATTTTTTTTCCCC
>JXCR01050397.1:246334-260522 GCA_002079205.1 Phalaenopsis hybrid cultivar | reverse complement strand
GGTGTAGGGACAAGAATATTGGTGTAGAATGCTAAGGTCATTGAGGAAGATATTTAAGGTGTTATTATTATATTCTTTTCCACCATCGGACCGAAGAATTTTAATTTTAGTATTGAATTGATGTTGGAGTGATTTAATGAAATTTATAGTAATGTTTGTGGTCTCAGATTTCACACATAGTAAACACCCAACAAAATTTAGAGAACTCATCAATAAAAGCAATAAAATATCTCTAGCTAAGAAGTAATTGGGGAGGAACCCCCTACATCACTATGAATAAGTTCTAGACATTTGTATTGTTGTGCCATGCTAGATACAAATGGTTGTTTGTGGCTCTTGGTAAGATTGCATGTGGTACATGAAGTTAAGCTGGATGGAATGAGGAGAGATTGGCCCTTGGATATGGTAGCCATAATGGCAGTGTGGATTTCCCAAGTGTCAATGCCACAACTCAGCTTGTTGTATTTTGGAAAGAGATGTAGTAAATGCTTGTAGTAGATAAGTAGATGCTGGAGTGGAGTAANATGGTAGCCATAATGGCAGTGTGGATTTCCCAAGTGTCAATGCCACAACTCAGCTTGTTGTATTTTGGAAAGGGATGTAGTAAATGCTTGTAGTAGATAAGTAGATGCTGGAGTGGAGTAGCGTCCTATAAAATCGAGACACTTGAGAAGTATCTGTTAAGTCTGAGGATTAGAAATGACAAAGCCATAAGGATCAAATAACACTGTGACATTGTTTTCTTTGGTTAGTTTGTGGATAGATGGGAGACTATGAGAAAGAAGAGGTTGGTTAGTTTGTGGATAGATAGGAGATAATGAGAAAGAAGAGGTTTATGATGAATTTGGGAGAGTTTGAGCTTACGATTTGGAGTGAGAAGAAGACNTATGAGAAAGAAGAGGTTGGTTAGTTTGTGGATAGATAGGAGATAATGAGAAAGAAGAGGTTTATGATGAATCTGGGAGAGTTTGAGCTTACAATTTGGAGTGAGAAGAAGAANTGGTGAAGATGCTCATATGGTGATATATGAGAAGTGCTTCGTATTGGCATTCGGTTAATGAGGCGTACGACAATTTGGAGTCTGTCAATCCAAAACTTGTAAGGAAGGTGTGCTTGGTGCAGTAAGGNAGCTACAGGGCTGAACGTTTCATGATAGTTTATGCCAAATTCTTGCCCATGACCTTGGGCAGCAAGTCTTGCTTTGCATCGAGTAACTATACCTTGGGCGTTAACTTTGGTACTGTATGTTCATTGTGAACCCATAATTGTTTGATTTGGTGGGGGAGGAACCGATGCCCATCTTCCTTGTCATTGAAGAACATTAAATTCCTCTTGCATGGCCTTTTGTCAATGGGAGTGTTTGGACGCTCGAGTGTAGGAGGTAGGATCAGGTCGAGGTTAGATGTGATGTAAGAGATTAATTTTCTGGATTGGGCGAGTTGTCATGTGGTGTGTGGGTGGTTGGACTACCGGTGTAGTTGTTTGTGTGATAAATACAAGTGTTGGAGAAGATGTGGTGAGATTGATAAGTTGAGAAATAGAGGATATCATAGCTGGATTAAGAGAGGGAGTTGGAACCGTAAGAGATAGATAGGTAGTGGGTGTTAATAGAAATGGTGGAATTGAAGAAGTGGAAGGCTGATGAATAATTGAAGGCGTAGTATATGTGGATTGAAGTGGAAAGAGATGTTTATCAAGGACGACGTGATGAGACACTATAATTATGTTGGTAGAAGGATTGAAGCATTTATAACTCTTATGTTGCCATGACTAACTGAGGAAAATGCATTGAATGGCTCTAGGTTCAAATTTGTGAGAAGTTCGATGTTTTTGTCGAAGGTAGCAAGCACATTCAAGGACATGAAGATAATTGTAGGATGGAGAATATTGGTGAAGATGCTCATATGGTGATATATGAGAAGTGCTTCGTATTGGCATTCGGTTAATGAGGCGTACGACAATTTGGAGTCTGTCAATCCAAAACTTGTAAGGAAGGTGTGCTTGGTGCAGTAAGGCTTGAGTGGTTTCATTAAGGTGTCAATGCTTTCGTTCGACAACACCATTTAGCTCAGGGGTGTAGGGACAAGAATATTGGTGTAGAATGCTAAGGTCATTGAGGAAGATATTTAAGGTGCTATTATTATATTCTTTTCCACCATCGGACCGAAGAATTTTAATTTTAGTATTGAATTGATGTTGGAGTGATTTAATGAAATTTATAGTAATGTTTGTGGTCTCAGATTTCACACACATAGTAAACACCCAACAAAATTTAGAGAACTCATCAATAAAAGCAATAAAATATCTCTAGCTAAGAAGTAATTGGGGAGGAACCCCCTACATCACTATGAATAAGTTCTAGACATTTGTATTGTTGTGCCATGCTAGATACAAATGGTTGTTTGTGGCTCTTGGTAAGATTGCATGTGGTACATGAAGTTAAGCTGGATGGAATGAGGAGAGATTGGCCCTTGGATATGGTAGCCATAATGGCAGTGTGGATTTCCCAAGTGTCAATGCCACAACTCAGCTTGTTGTATTTTGGAAAGGGATGTAGTAAATGCTTGTAGTAGATAAGTAGATGCTGGAGTGGAGTAGCGTCCTATAAAATCGAGACACTTGAGAAGTATCTGTTAAGTCTGAGGATTAGAAATGACAAAGCCATAAGGATCAAATAACACTGTGACATTGTTTTCTTTGGTTAGTTTGTGGATAGATGGGAGACTATGAGAAAGAAGAGGTTGGTTAGTTTGTGGATAGATAGGAGATAATGAGAAAGAAGAGGTTTATGATGAATTTGGGAGAGTTTGAGCTTACGATTTGGAGTGAGAAGAAGACCATCTCTGTGCTGAATTGGAACAATTTGTTTGTTTCCTACCATAACTTTTTCATTACAATTATAAGTTGTAGCTAGTTGGAGTTGGCTTAGGTCAGACTTGAAGTGTGCGGTTGCACCAGAGTCTAGAATCCATTCTTTGGAGGTGGCAATGAGAGCTTGAACTGGAATTGATGGTACTAGAAATTCCTCAGGTGCATACAAATATATGCATAATGACCCGTTTTATGACATATTTGGCATGTTATATTGGATCTAGTTGATGTTCTTCTTCCTCGTGAAGCATTGGAGTAACCTCCTTTTGCATTTTTTTGATTGATTTCGACCCCCTTCCTCTAGTAGAGATTGTGTTGCATCCTCTGTAAGTATTTAGCGCCATGGGGGTTTCGGTTGTAGCAATAGATTTCGCATTCTCATTATTGATATTGATCTTCTCACTAGAGAGCAGAGAGTAGAGATCATCCAACACAATTGGTTGAAGTGATGTTCTAATAGCTGTTTTAAATGCGTTGTAGGTTGGAGGTAATCCATTGAGTGTACAGAAGATGAAATCTTATTAATCTAACTTGGGCTTATATAAGACCTTATAATATTTTACAAATTAATCCCTATACTTCTTCTATATTTCTAATTTACAATTAGGACTCTAAACAAGATACAGATCTCAACATTTACATGTATAACACACAAATCATTAACATCACATCAAAAATAACACCATCACTCCATTTAAAAAAACACATATTTTATGCATAGGTTTATGACATTAAGGTGTTATAAGTGTAAATATTAAACTTTGGGTGTTAGATATGTAAATAAATAAGAATTGTGTGCTATGCATATAAATTTCCTAAAGAAAATACTTCTATGCGGTGATCCGATCTAATTCCTCCAATTTTGCATCAAGAATCAGTGGTCTATTTTATGAACCCGAAGTAAAAAGGTTGAAGTAGAATAAATAGTTTAAGTAAATTATCATATTAGCCAACTAGAAGGCTCAACTCTTTTTTGGGCTTATCTCTTTTTTTTCTCCTCTCTCAGCTTCTTCACACTTATGAATCTTAAACCTAAGCTAACACTAAACCAACACAAGTACTAATGTGACAAAAGAGTTCATGAACATGCATATGTTATAAACATTCTGTTATTTAAAGGAACCAACTTGGTAGAAGATTGATTTGTAAAGAAAGAGCTTAACTGCTCGTAAGTTGATGTATTGTTAGAAATTCAGTTAGTTAAGAAGGACAAACCCCTTAGGTCCATCTGGTTAGAATAGGTGAAAATTTTCAGGTAGATGTGCTCTGGAGATATGCCTTCTAAAAGTCACATCGAGTGGTTAGACAAAGGACAGAGGTTTAGCTTTAGTCATCATTTTCCAATAAAATGCAACTATTTAGTTGATTTCACTTGATGGAAGTATGAAAGGCCTTTTTCCATTTATAACTACAAATAGCATAATGACAGGAGACCTGTCAGCAATCTCAACCATAATGATCCTAGATAATTCATCCAGAAGATAGATACACCAAATCTTGGTCCAGCCACTCAACAACTACCTTTGTAAGAGCCAACAAATTCACCAAATCTGATTGAAAATTTAGCTATGCTCATTATTACTGACTACATCATTGCCCCAACTTAAACGTTTAAAAAATTAATTTAACTGAAAGCATCATCTAAATCACTTTTGCTCAACTTTATTAAAGCTATACCCCTGTAAAGCCTCTTTCTTAAGAAATAATTCAGATTTTAGAACAAGCATAAAGTTTATGGAGAATCCACAATGCCTCCACCTTCTGGAAATTATTACATTGTCAATAAATCCAATACTCCCCCAAAAACAAAAGCATAAATTATTATTATACAGCCCGAAGAGCCGATCAAAAGATCACTTTTTTGGCCAAAACTCTCATCAAATTGCAAGAAATCCCTCAACAAATATCATAATTTGCAACATGAAATGTAAATTTGGATTTTCTAATCAAATCTCCATGATTTGAAAAGAGTGAAGTGTATGATCAATCAATTAAAAACTATATCATATTCACCTCAAAAGNGGAAATTATTACATTGTCAATAAATCCAATACTCCCCCAAAAACAAAAGCATAAATTATTATTATACAGCCCAAAGAGCCGATCAAAAGATCACTTTTTTAGCAAAAATCTCTCATCAAATTGCAAGAAATCCCTCAACAAATATCATACTTTGCAACATGAAATGTAAATTTGGATTTTCTAATCAAATCTCCGTGATTTGAAATGAGTGAAGTATATGCTCAATCAATTAAAAACTATATCATATTCACCTCAAAACAAATCCAATGACTCTAAAACCCTCCTAACCATCTGGCTCAGGATATCCACGCCATTCCAAATTTCCAATGAAATTGCAGTTTCCATGAATACAGAAGGACAAAAAAGAATAAGTTTTTTCAAGGTAAAATCAACCGCGGTGGTGCCAATTTCACTTCATTTCCGCCCCATTTACGAAATTAATTCCTCTGAGAACTCAATCAACACAAGTTATTGAAGCTTAAAAGCACCTCAAAATAAACAAAAGAAAGATTCTACAACCAAAAAAAAAAAAGTTTTTTGCGCTTNTAAAATCAACCGCGGTGGTGCCAATTTCACTTCATTTCCGCCCCATTTACGAAATTAATTCCTCTGAGAACTAAATCAACACAAGTTATTGAAGCTTAAAAGCACCTCAGAATAAACAAAAGAAAGATTCTACAACCAAAAAAAAAAAAATGTTTTTTGCGCTGCACACCAGATCATTCCAAATGAGCAAGCTCATTAATCAATCGTTACAGAAAGGGTAGATTACTGATTGAGAAAAAAGGAAAAACAGCACTTTGGATTTCAGAATCTATGAAGCAGAGCAGAGAGATGGTGGAATTAAGAGAGGGAAAAAAAAACTTAGGGTTTACCAAATGAGCGACGCTTCTGGGGCCAATTCNCATTCCAAATGAGCAAGCTCATTAATCAATCGTTACAGAAAGGGTAGATTACTGGTTGAGAGAAAAGGAAAAACAGCACTTTGGGTTTCAGAATCTATGAAGCAGAGCAGAGAGATGGTGGAATTAAGAGAGGGAAAAAAAAAAACTTAGGGTTTACCAAATGAGCGACGCTTCTGGGGCCAATTAGCAATTGTTGAAGAGAGAGCAAGTGATTGCATTGCGGCCATCTATTCACACAGAGAGCTGATATGGAGAGCAATTGGGCGAGAAAGAGAGAGAAAGGTGAGGGGAAGGAGAAAGGGAAACAGTGGAAGCAGAGAGCAGTGGAGGAAACAGACGGTGTGTTGCAAGGATAGCCATTCGCTCACATGGCATAAGATTGGATGAAAGTTTGAAAAAAAAAATGGTTGGGATATTTCATGAAAATATTAGTACAAGTTTTTATAAAATATATCATATGTTTTTTATCTTATTGTTTATATAATAAAAAACATCTTATAAAATTTTTAAATTTTAATAGGGATTATTCGAGCTCGGCTTGCAATGATGACAACAGGCTTACGAGTTTGAAGCANAAGTTTGAAAAAAAAAATGGTTGGGATATTTCATGAAAATATTAGTACAAGTTTTTATAAAATATATCATATATTTTTTTATCTTATTGTTTATATAATAAAAAAACACCTTATAAAATTTATAAATTTTAATAGGGATTATTCGAGCTCGGCTTGCAATGATGACAACAGGCCTACGAGTTTGAAGCGAAAATCAAATTATCATGGGAGCACATTGGAGAAGACATCTATGATTAGAGAAAATGGGGGAAGTATCGCGAACAAAAAATACAACGTGACCAATGGTCGGCTGGTCGAACCAGCTCATGACCTGAGCCTATACAAGCTTGAACACAAGCTGAGCCTATACAAATTAGCTGGATTTTGAGCTTGAGAAGCCTAATTGTGAGCTACTTAACGTATCAAGCTCGAGAGCTAGCTCCGTGCTCTTAAACCCATAACTTCAACTTTCATTGAGAATGAGTGGCATGAAAGTTGTTGAATATTTTGCAAGAGGTGATGACAACGTCTGTTTGGAAATGCTAATCAAAGGTTGCCTGATCATAGTAGTTTCTCTCATTTGAATTCAAGAAATAAAAACTTATTTGTCATTTGTTGAATCATAATGTCTTCTGAACCACACCCAATAAACATAGCATAAAGAAGTAGAGAGAGAGAAAGAGCACGACAACGAACAATAAAGTGAAAGGATTTTGTAATGTTTTATTCATGAAAAGAACTCTTATTTATAGAAAGTGAAGATAACATGAAAAGTTACATTTATACCCCTACTTAAGTAGGGATTGTAGGTGTTATTGTAGGTATTTTAGTCTTGTGGGCCCAAAGTCTTACTATTTTCTGGCTCGATCAAGGCTAAACTGAATAAGGGTTCGAAAAACATGCCAACCGACTGTACTCATCATTGACGTCGGGCATAACACTTCAAGTCAGCTCAATGATCACGGGTTGATAGAGCTATCTGATCTGCTGAGTTTGGTCGGTCGATAAAAGTATTTTGATCGACCCGCGATCTTAAACAAGGAGTCTCTATAGGCAGGGAAATACTAGGCCGTCCGAAGAGGGTAAATCACTGTAGTTTGATGGTTAGTCTTTCTTTAGATGAGAGAATCCTAATAGTATTGTCGAAAATTGTACTCTTTTAGTGTCATTTGTGAGAGATAAGTAAGTGATCCCAACATAAGAGTCATGGGGACCAGCCTCTCCTTCGACACGACTTTGTTATAGTGGCTTTTGGACGATTCTTTGCTTGTTGTCTGATGAACCGCTCAACCCAGTGTCACCTCCACTGCCCTGGTCACTTGAGTTGGGTACTCTTGATATTAGGATCTTTTTATTTAAAACCGACGGATCAATTTGACATTCATGCCTCCATAATTTCCGTGCGCATCATTAAAGCTAAGGATATTGTATTCTTATGCCCTTTATATTCTTACAAATTTGTCCAATATAGAATAAAAATTAAGATTAAGGCGATTTTGTGTCCAGAATAATATCAAGATAAATATATTCTTCCATCTTGATTTCCTTTAACTTTTATTTTGTCATTTTCTCCCACCATTTAGCTCCCAAAGAAAAATACTCTAAACCAATTTAAAGTGTATCACATTGTGGTTAGCTATTCAGCCCTTTAGTGTCAGCTGCCCACAAATTGGAATGCAAAGTGTTAGCATTGAGTGGAGGTTAAGTAATGACACGTGTCCATATAAATTTCATATTAACAAAAAATTAAAGATAATGACCAAATAGGTCATAATAGTTTTATCTAAAAACTTCAATAATTTTAAATTAAAAATCCTTCGAAGTAATAATAGATTATTTTTATAGAAGTGTCAAAATAGTCCATGAAAAGATATTGAGCCGAAAAAGTGGTCTATTATTTTAAAATTGAGCTCTAACAGTCCTACACGAAGTTCATTTCATCCATAATTTAGAGAGTTTGAGGACTATTTTGACACTATATAAAGCCTGGGATGAAAGCTGCCCAATATAAATGGTCAGAGATTATTTTGACACTTCGCTCTTTTTTTATAGCGATTTTGCAATTATTACCAACAAAAATTAGTTTTTTGAAAGGTATTGTGAACTTTATAATATTTTTTTAGAGGAAGGACAATAATTTCCTTGCAATCATCAAAAATAAAGGAAATAATTCTCTTTTTGAGAAGTGTCAAATTGTTTTCGTCCAATGCTCATAAAAGTGTCAAAGTAGTCTCCTACTCTATAAATTGGGATCGAAATAGTCCCATTCGATAATTATTAGAGCTCAATTTTGAAATAATTACTGACTGTTTTGACACTTCTATAAACTCTGAGACTAAAACATCCTCAATATAAATAGTCAGGGAATATGCTCACACTTTATTATTTTTTATTATGTTTTTTTTTGAAATGCAATAAAAAATTTTAAAAAATAAATAAATGAAAGTGAGGTGGCAATATGAAAAAGTAAAGCTATTAAATAATCAGCCCTAAAGAGAAGCTCTAAAAGTATAAGTAGATATCTATAGAGGATATTCCCATCAATAAAAAAATTAGGCCCAGACAAAATCCAAAAGTTATTTAAGGTAAAGTCTTAAAGTGAATTTTATTAAAATGAATTTGAAAAATGCTTATATATTATATTAAATCATTTTTTTTTTCATTCATCATTGTAATAATTTTATATTATTATTATTATTATTATTATTATTATTATTATTATTTAATAGAAGCACCTAGCTTGGAGCAAAGTGATGTGGTGAGGGAGGAGGGAAGCCCCAAGTCAAATCACCAAAAATGAATAACATAATGCTCCAAAAGCCAATAGGTGTTCAGAGTCTAGACGTAAAGATACGTCCAGACAACAGACACGATACACCAGACGGAGCGGGATGGAGAAAAAAACGGACCCGGTATATTTCGTCCTTCATTCAACATATAATAATAATAATAATAATAATAATAATAATAATAATAATTAGGAAAATCCACATACATACTTCACAATTTCTTTGTATTTATAAATCTAACACCTAAATTTTGATATTTATATTTATAACACTTTTGGTCATTTGGCGCCACAAAATATACATGAAATTATGCATTTAACTTTTAAAAAATTAATAATAATGCTATTTTGCATGTGATTCTAAACATTGAGTGTTATCCATGTAAATATGAAATTTTATATCTTAGATATGTAAATATATAAGAATTATGTGGTATGTATGTATGTATTTATAACTTCTTCAAACTTAGTGAAAAAAGCATATGAATAAGACTAGTTAAAATCAATAAATGAAATTTTCCACACTTCATTAATTATATTTCATGTAATAATCCACAACAATGCTAAGTTCATGATTGACAATATTTAAAGGAGGACATGAGGTGTCACCCTCATTGCATGTGTCTTTTTCCCTTTTTATTTTTCTTTTCCTTTTCTCCCAATAGGAGGTTCATATCTGATGCAAATGGCTAAATGAGATATTTTTCAACTTCAAATCTATGGAAAAAAAAATATTTTATTACCTATTATAAAAAAGTATAATATTTGTGCATAAAAATGTGTCAGTGATGATCCCGAGGAGATCTAATGGTTTAAAAAGGAATTGTACGATGAAAGAGGGTCTACTGAAGGAAGATCATTAGATTTACTTGTCTGAATGAGTGAAGCTGTCCGAGCAAAGCTAGCAAAGTCAAAGTCGAACGGACTACATGATGAACCAAAGATGACCGAATGATACAAAAACGAGTCACTTATTCAAAAATAAGACAAAAGGGTATTTGAGCCAACCACCATAGGAGAGCAGATCCCGGGGATGATCCAGTTTGCTAGCTTCTCTTACCATCCTAGGGACACCCAGACGCATCACATTAGGGGTTAATGATCGACAATAAGGTCATATCAATCGGCTCAGCCGACCAAGCTGATTCTGCTGACCCGCATCCGCTCAGTTCAGCTGCTAAGTGAAAAAGTAGTCGGTTGACAAGCTTGTCCTAGTAAAATAACAAAAATAAACACATTACAAACCTCTTTAAAGCAGATGCAAAAATATAACATCATCATTTTGTACAATACTCTCCTCTATAAATTGTAGAATCACTTTATAGTTTGGTTACAATTCATTATCTCTCAATCTCTCATTATTTACACTTTATTCATTACATTTGATTCACAGATAAATCAAAATTCAACAATATCTACGCCTATTCCAAAAAAAAAAAAAATTATCACAAAATACATCAACTTACGAATCAAATTCTCTCCTTCAAATCACCATTCCCATTCTCCTCTATATATGTCCTCTTGAGAAGCCAAAAGCTGTGATCTTTTCTCTTCCTCTCTTATCTCTACTTTCATCCATCCTGCCTGAGATCTGCTTTCGATCCCATCAATGGCTTCCGATCCCTTACAAACTAAGCCTGCTGCAACCACTGCCGAACCAGCTCGAAGGATCGAAGAGGAAGAAAGATGGACGATGAAGATCAGGAAGAAGAAGAGTTAATACATCAGTTTTGTCTGTGGAGTTTACAGGCAAGTCTGGTGCTTGGCTTTAGAATTTGTCTTTGGGTTTGGTTTCTTCTTTCAGATCTTAATTCCTTCAAACTCCTTTTTTTTTTCTTTTAATGAGGAAAAAAACACTGAGATTTTGTTAAGAATATTCAGTGTGGATAATGTCATCTAGTGTACTGTACTTTGGCTTTTGCTCATTAGTGTGATTTTAATGAGAAATTAATCATTTCTTGAGTCAATCTTTTTTATTTCTTTATTTATTTAATTTCCAAATGTAGTTATGAAATAATCAATTTTTCATAAGTATATATAGAAAGTCCAAGCTACATGTATTTGTGTGCAGTCAGTCTTGACTTGTTGGTAGAACAATCTCTTTGAAGATTATAAGTCTCCTTAGATCACGAGTTCGAATCTCCTTAACCAATTTGCAGATAATAATGACGGTTCTCGAATANTTGAGTCAATCTTTTTTATTTCTTTATTTATTTAATTTCCAAATGTAGTTATGAAATAATCAATTTTTCATATATATATATATATATATATATATATATAGAAAGTTCAAGTTATATGTAATTATGTGTTGTCAGTCGTGAATTGTTGGTAGAACAATCTCTTTGAAGTTTATAAGTCCCCTTAGATCACGAGTTCAAATCTCCTTTTAACCAATTTGCAGATAATAATGACGGTTCTCGAATAGCCNAAGCGAAAATCAAATTATCATGGGAGCACATTGGAGAAGACATCTATGATTAGAGAAAATGGGGGAAGTATCTCAAACAGAAAATACAACGTGACCAATGGTCTGCTGGTCGAGCCAGCTCGTGAGCTGAGCCTAGATCTTGAGCTGGAGAAGCTTAATTGCGAGCTCGTCATAGTATCAAGCTCGAGAGCTAGCTCTGCATTCTTACACCCATAACGTCAACTTTAAATAAGAATGAATGGCATGAAAGTTGTTGAATATTTTGCAAGAGGTGATGACAACGTCTGTTTGGAAATGCTAATCAAAGGTTGCCTGATCATAGTAGTTTCTCTCATTTGAATTCAAGAAATAAAAACTTATTTGTCATTTGTTGAATCAGAATGTCTTATGAACCACACCCAATAAACATAGCATAGAGAAGTAGAGAGAGACAAAGAACAATAAATTGAAAGGATTTTGTAATCTTTTATTCATAAAAAGAACTCCTATTTATAGAAAGTGAAGATAATTTGAAAAGTTACATTTATACCCCTACTTAAGTAGGGATTGTATGTGTTATTCTAGATATTTTAGTCTTGTGAGCCCAGAGCCTTACTATTTTTTGGCTCGATCGAGGCTAAACTGAATAAGGGTTCGAAAAACATTCCAGCCGACTGTACTCATCATTGACGTCGGGCATAACACTTCCAGTCAGCTCAATGATCACGGGTTGATAGAGCTATCTGATCTGCTGAGTTTGGTCGGTCGATAAAAGTATTTTGATCGACTCCGATCTTAAACAAGGAGTCTCTATAGGCAGGGAAATACTAGGCCGTCGGAAGAGGGTAAATCACTGTAGTTTGATGGTTAGTCTTTCTTTAGATGAGAGAATCCTAATAGTATTGTCGAAAATTGTACTCTTTTAGTGGCATTTGGGAGAGATAACTGAGTGATCCCAACATAAGAGTCATGGGGACCAGCCTCTCCTTCGACACGACTTTGTTATAGTGGCTTTTGGACGATTCTTTGCTTGTTGTCTGATGACCCGCTCAACCTAGTGTCACCTCCACTGCCCTGGTGTCTTGAGGCGGGTACTCTTGATATTATGATCTTTTTTTTGTTAAACCGACAGATCAATTTGACATTCATGCCTCCATAATTTCCGTGCGCATCATTAAAGCTAAGGATATTGTATTCTTATGCCCTTTATATTCTTACAAATTTGTCCAATATAGAATAAAACTTAAGATTAAGGCGATTTTGTGTCCAGAATAATATCAAGATAAATATATTCTTCCATTTTGATTTCCTTTAACTTTTATTTTGTCATTTTCTCCCACCATTTAGCTCCAAAAAAAAAAATACTCTAAACCCATTTAAAGTGTATCACATTGTGGTTAGCTATTCAGACCTTTAGTGTCAGCTGCCCACAAATTGCAATGCAAAGTGTTAGCATTGAGTGGAGGTTAAGTAATGACACGTGTCCATCTACTAAATATAGTTTAATAAATTTCATATTAACAAAAAAATTAAAGATAATGACCAAATAGGTCATAATAGTTTTATCTAAAAACTTCAGTAGTTTTAAATTAAAAATCCTTCGAAGTAATAATAGATTCTTTTTATAGAAGTGTCAAAATAGTCCATGACAAGATATGGAGCCGAAAAAGTTGCCTATTATTTTAAAATTGAGCTCTAATAGTCCTACGCGAAGTTCATTTCATCCATAATTTAGAGAGTTATATAAAGCCTGGGAATAAAGCTGCCCAATATAAATAGTCAGAGATTATTTTGACACTTCACCCTTTTTTTATAGCGATTTTGCAATTATCAGCAACAAAATTAGTTTTTTGAAAGGTATTGTGAACTTTATATATATTTTTTTTTTTGAGGAAGAAGGACAATAATTTCCTTGCAATCATTAAAAATAAAGGAAATAGTTCTCTTTTTGAGTAGTGTCAAAATGTTTTCGTCTAATGCTCACAAAAGTGTCAAAGTAGTCTCCTACTCTTTAAATTGGGATCGAAATAGTCCCCTTGGAAAATTATTAGAGCTCAATTTTGAAATAATTACTGACTGTTTTGACACTTTTATAAACTCTGAGACTAAAACTTCCTCAATGTAAATAGTCAGGGACTATGCTCACACTTTGTTCTTTATCATTATAACTTTTTTGAAATGCAATAAAAAATAAAAAAAGAAAGAAAAAAATAAATGAAGGTGAGGTGGCAATATGAAAAAGTAAAGCTATTAAATAATCAGCCCTAAAGAAGCCCTAAAAGTATAAGTAGATATCTATAGAGGATATTCCCATCAATAAAAAAATAAGGCCGAGACAAAATCCAAAAGTTATTTAAGGTAAAGTCTTAAAGTGAATTATATTAAAATGAATTTGAAAAATGCTTATATATTATATTAAATCATTTTTTTTTTTCATTCATCATTGTAATAATTTTATATTATTATTATTATTATTATTATTATTATTATTATTATTTAATAGAAGCACCTAGCTTGGAGCAAAGTGATGTGGTGAGGGAGGAGGGAAGCCCCAAGTCAAATCACCAAAAATGAATAACATAATGCTCCAAAAGCCAATAGGTGTTCAGAGTCTAGACGCTGTCTCCTATACACATCT
>JXCR01050397.1:223983-235636 GCA_002079205.1 Phalaenopsis hybrid cultivar | reverse complement strand
AAAAATAATGCAATAGTTTTACAAAAGAATCCGGCGTAATGTTATTGAATGACCATCTTTTCTTACCAGAACACACCTTACCTTTAGTGTTAAATTTAAAGAAAACAAGTAAAAATCAAAAACAATTTCACATTACCCCTCCCCAACACAAATGTATGAATAGTGATACGCGCTGCCTGCAGAAGGGCAACGGCTTGCAAGCTCCGCATAACAAAATGCTGATAGTGCAGCAGCAACACCAGCAATCAGAAAGGAAATGACCAATGACGGACCCGAGTGCTCCCTAGCCACAGTTCCAACTAGAACATAGACACCTGCACCTATTGTTGAACCAACACCTGGAAACAGAATAAATTATGAGAGGAATAGTAGAAGCATTCCATTTTAAAATAGCAAAGGTTGGCAAGGCAGGAATACTACTGAAAAATGCAGGTNATAAAGGCAGTGTTTGGTTGGAACTTAGATTTACGTTAAATAGGATTTATCAAATTCGATAAGTCCGGATTTATCAAATCTAGTGTGCAGCAGAGGAGCTCCCCATTGCTAAATCCTATTAATANACCAGTGACAATCAGGACAAGAACTGAAGCGCATGGATCGACAACCACATCAAGCCATGGCAAGTAAACTCGAGCCAGGAAAGAAGGCAAACTACCGGGTCCTCCAAAAAATAAGGCCTAGGACAAAATATACTTTGCTTTTAAGGGATGATCNTTTTATTCCCACGCAAAGAAGACCAGTGACAATCAGGACAAGAACTGAAGCGCATGGATCGACAACCACATCCAGCCATGGCAAGTAAACTCGGGCAAGGAAAGAAGGCAAACTATCGGGTCCTCCAAAAAATAAGGCCTAGGACAAAATATACTTTGCTTTTAAGGGATGATCGATAAAGACAGTGTTTGGTTGGAACTTAGATTTACGTTAAATAGGATTTATCAAATTCGATAAGTCCAGATTCATCAAATCTAGTGTGCCGCAGAGGAGCTCCCCATTGCTAAATCCTATAAATAGTATGCTACCAAACACTGCCAATAGATTTCTCTCCAAAAGAACAATTCAAAGTACTACAAATTAGTAAATGTGTAAGTCAAAGTGCCACAAAACTTGATGTAAAGGTGCAATACAATACCAAATTCGGAGAAATGCCCCGAGCAACAGCTGAACCGCCGATAGTATATTCAAGGATCAGAGCCCAACCAATCAGCCATGCAACTCTGGGATTAAGAATGAGAATTAAAGCCCTTGAGAGAAAAATAATGNCCCGAGCAACAGCTGAACCGCCGATAGTATATTCAAGGATCAGAGCCCAACCAATCAGCCATGCAACTCTGGTATTAAGAATGAGAATTAAAGCCCTTGAGAGAAAAATAATACAATAGTTTTACAAAAGAATCCGGCGTAATGTTATTGAATGACCATCTTTTCTTACCAGAACACACCTTACCTTTAGTGTTAAATTTAAGGAAAACAAGTAAAAATAAAAAACAATTTCACATTACCCCTCCCCAACACAAATGTATGAATAGTGATACGCGCTGCCTGCAGAAGGGCAACGGCTTGCAAGCTCCGCATAACAAAATGCTGATAGTGCAGCAGCAACACCAGCAATCAGAAAGGAAATGACCAATGACGGACCCGAGTGCTCCCTAGCCACAGTTCCAACTAGAACATAGACACCTGCACCTATTGTTGAACCAACACCTGGAAACAGAATAAATTNATTTATTTATAGTGATGAGTAGCATTTTTAAAAAAATTAATTGACTGCAAGGCTATAAAAATTTATAATCGATTAAAATTATTAATTAAAAGCTAAAAAAATATATATATTAAATTATATTTAAATGATTTTTTAATATAAAGAGTAAGATATAAATCTTGCCCCAACTCTTTACATCATATGACTGCTAGGGTTGTCAAAACTATATTGCTTTCGTGAACGGTTCGTGTTCGACTCACTAAGTAAAAGAGTTGAACAAAACACATTTTTTGTGTTCAAAATATAAACGAGTCGAATATGAACAGTGATATTTTTGTAATAAACCGAACATTAGCTGAGTATGGACTCGTTCATGTTCAACTTGTTTACACCCCGATTTGGGTCAAAATAATCCCTAAATACTTTAAATTGAGATTGAAATAGTCCTCACGAAGAACCATTTAAGCTCAATAATAAAAAAATCGTGAATTATTTTTACAAATTGGAGATTATTTTGACACTTCATTGTTAGGATGATAGAGTACGCAATTATGTATTTATTATGTATTAAATATATAATTATGTATTTATTCATTGGAGTATTTACATACATACCTGACAATTCTCATGAATTTATATATTAAACAACTAAGCTTTTATTTTTAATTTTTATTTTATTTACATAAATCTTTCGTACCAAATCAAAATTATAATTAGCATTAACTTTAAAAGAAATAAAATATTTTCTTACATGTGTAGATAATGTGACATGAATTTAAAGTTCAAAGTTTAGGGGTTGGATCCCTAAATTCTTTTGTATTTACATATCTAATATCTAATTTTTAATTTTTACACATATCACCTCATCTATGTATAAACCATAAATATGTATTTCACTTTTTATAAATAATATTTTTATATTATATTTAAAAACATATATTAAATTTTCTTCATTTTAAATAATTTAAACTAATTTTAAATCGAACATGAATCGAAATCAATAAATAAATTTAAATAGAACCAAATAAGAATAAACTATTCATGAGACATTTCAAACACGAGTCTATTCCGAGCGAATAAAATTTCAAACGAGTCGACTCAGTTGATTTACACCTCTAATTTTGTACAACTTATAAAGATATTTACATATAAATCCTCAAATCATCTATAATTTAACAAAATTCCACTAGAATATCAAAGTTGCTGTCAGCCTGTGATTTTCTCAAAATAATATTTAGGTACATTTCCATACATACCACTCAATTCTCTGTATTTACATTTATATCCCCTTAGCATTCATACTTACATGCATATCACTCAAATAATTCCATTATTATATATTTTTTTAAAATAAAATACATCTTTTCTTGCTCAGGCTTATAACACCAAAGTGTTCTAAGTATAAATATTAAATTTTGGGCCGTTAGATGTGTAAATACATTAGAATTGTGTGTCTTGATGACACACAACTATTATGTATTTACATATTTCTTATTTACCTTCATAACCTTCAAATATCTAATTTAACATAAGAAATATCACTATAATTATTAATGAAATGGAAATAAATTGTCTCCCACTTGTTTAGAGGAGAATGATGGGAAGTCACTATCTTAAAATAAATGACATTTTTTGCATCTTCAATCATTTAAAAATTTGAGTGATGTTGTTGAGTTATGGTTTGTCTGTGAATCACATTCCAATGAATAGAGCTTAAGAAATGAGAGTCAGAGAGAAGTGAACAATAATGAATAGTAATACGTCTTATATAACCATTTATTCGTAGAGATAGACTCACCTGTTTTCGTTATTTCTTTCATGGCACGAATTCACAACAGTCTGGTAGAGAAAATAACTTCTTAGGAAACTATGATGAGTTCTTCAAATAGAATGTGATGACAGTCTAAAACACAAAACAAACAGAAAACTGTCCCAAATAAATTGTTGGTTATGTTTGTTGGAAAATTTATTTTTATTTATATGGGTGAAATTAATTTTATTTTTTAATTGGGCTCTCATTTTCATCTCCTTACATCATAAGAAGAAGAGTAGGGGGCACCAACACCTATTACATAATTATTATTTTTAAAAAATAAATCATATTAGCTAAAGTCCAAAAGTGCTTATTAGAATTAGTTGAATGTGGTGGGCCATAAATCCGTAGAAACGTGAATCCAACGTTCATATCACATTTAATTTNTTGAGCGTTCTTGTTGAATTTTGATTTGTCCGTGAATCATATCCCAAAGAATAGAGCTTAAGAAATGAGAGATAAATAGAGAGAGAGAGAGAGGAGCGAACAATAATTAATACTAATACTCCTTATCTAACCATTTATTCGTACAATGGTCTCTTCTTTTTCTTTTTTTTGTTTTCTGGATCGATTCATGGTATGAATTCACGGAGAAATCAGACTCCAATAATATAAATATGAAAAATGTATATGTATGTATTTTTTTATTTCACTAAATTCATGCACACGTAGTTTTGTTAAGTGATTTTTTTCTTAATGATTTCAAGCTTTGAGTACATTAAGGGTCTGTTTGGGGTGCTGCAACTTATTAAGAAGATTGTGGTAAAGTTGTGGCAGAGAAAATAACTTCTTAGAAAATTGTGGTGAGTTCTTCAAACTGAAAGTGATGGAATTCTAAAATTTTGTTTGGGGCAGCTCAACTTATTAAAAATCAACTGTGAAGCTGCTGAATAATAATCTGATGTTCAAAAAGTTGTGTTGACTATTACAATTTTTTTTTTAAAGTCAGTCGGTATTTAGAAAGTTACCACCACAACTAGCCTAAACCGGTGGAGAAACGCAAATTCCAGCTACAGTTTTTTGAAAAAAGATGTCAAAATACAGTTTACTGAAATAGACAAAATTGTAGTGAGGTGTCGCAACACTGCTCTAAACGGACCCTAAAGCACAAAGCAGAAGACAGAAAATAGTTCCAAACAAATTGTTGGTTATGTTTGTTGGAAAATTTATTTTTATTTATAGGGGTGAAATTATTTTTATTTATAATTGGGCTCTCATTTTCATCTCCTTACATCATAAGAAGAAGAGTATGGGGCATCAACACCTATTACATAATTATTATCTTTCAAAAATAAATTATAATAGCTAAAGTCCAAAGTGCNGGCTCTCATTTTCATCTCCTTACATCATAAGAAGAAGAGTATGGGGCATCAACACCTATTACATAATTATTAGAATTGGCTGAATGTGGTGGGCCATAAATCCATAGAAACGTGAATCCAACGTTCATATCAGATTTAATTTAATAAGAAAACAATTGAGTAAGAATATCTACGTTTGATTTTTCTCAATTCTTATTTATTTACAAATCTAACATCTAAATTTCAATGTTTTCATACATGCCATCTTAAATATGAATTAAATTTTATATTTTATATTTTAAAAGTTAAAATAGTTGCTTGATGCATCATCATAAAATTTTATCTTTCGACATGAATCTCATGACATTTTTGTGCAAGAAATGTTCGATATCTAAATTAAAAATCATTTAAAGTCTCGATTTCCTGTAAATTTATAGTCAAACTGACCGTCTTGACAAGACAAACCCGTTGATGCCAAAATGTTTCTAATCCAAGTCTAAGCTGGTCCAAATTAAGTCACTAAATAATATTTAAATATATGCATAAATAGCTATGATGATGTGATATTAAAGATCTGAGGGGTATGTGTGTAAATGTGAAATTTTTGGTATTAAGTAGGTAAGAATTGTGTGATATGTACGTAAATAAATATATGCATAAATAGCTATTATTAAAATTATTCTGATTAAATTGAAGTTGAATATACTGTTGTTTTTTATTATAAAAATTATTGTAATTTTTAATTTTGAGCGTGAGATAAATTAGGTAGAAGTTAGTTGTTGAAGGTTATGCAACCTTTTATATTGGATTTTGTTTTTTGTTTTTTTTTTTTTTTTTGATCAGAGAGAAACTATAAATTTGTTGTGAGAGAATCTTTGCTGAATTTGAATGATGGAAGTTATCTATTTGTCTTTCAATATCTTTAGGGGCATGTGAATGCTACCATATTATTAATTATTTATTTATATATCTACCACTAAGGAAAAAATATTACAACAGGAGTTCTTATGCATTCAGAGTCCAATGATGGGGTATCACGTGTCAAGTGAGCTCCATCATTTTTAACACTAACCAATATCAATATATTACGGTGAGACCCACTTGACATGCGACGCCCCACCATTAGACTTTGAATGCAAATTGCGTTAGGAGTCTTGATGTAATATTTTCTCACCACCTAGATTCTAATTTTTATGTTTTTAACAGCCGAATCCTTAAAATCATTTATATCATAATAAAAATATCACTTTTATTAACTTTTTAAATATAAGAAAAGCCTTTTTATGCATTAGTAAAATAGTAAATATAAATAAATAAAAACTTACATATTGCATATGTAAACCATATTGGTAAAAATAGAAGTTTNTTTTTTTTTTGATCAGAGAGAAACTATAAATTTGTTGTGAGAGAATCTTTGCTGAATTTGAATGATGGAAGTCACCTATTTGTCGTTCAATATCTTTAGGGGCATGCGCATTCTACCATATAATTATTTATTTATTTATATATCTACTACTTTGAAAAAAAATATTATATGAGTTCAATGATAGGGTGCCACATGTCAAGTGGGCTCCACTATTTTTAACACTAAACAATACTAGTATATTACAATGAGACCACTTGACAAGCGGCGCCCTGCCATTAGACTCCGAACGCAAACTACATTAGGAGTCATGATGTAATATTTTCTCACCATCTAGATTCTAATCTTTATGTTTTTAACGGTCGGATCCTTAAAATCATTTATTTCATAACAAAAATATCACTTTTATTAACTTTTTAAATATAAGAAAAGCCTTTTTATGCATTAGTAAAATAGTAAATATATATAAATAAAAACTTAGATATTGCATATGTAAACCATATTGGTAAAAATATAAGTTCTTTTTTTCGTTTTTTGCCAACTTTTATCTTTTCCAAATAAATTATGAAATACATTTTAAAAAAATTAAATGCATCTTGTCAAAGATTATTTTTTCCACCATTTTTTTTAATTTTTTCTGCTTTTAAATTTTTATATAAAAAAGGCATATATTTTTATGTAAAACAACCTCATAACCCAAACTTTATATATATATATATATATATAACCGTAGAGTTTTGATTTTTGTTATTTATATTACTCAAATATTTAATAATCGCATCAAAATACCACTACAACTAAATATTACAAGCGAAACATTTTCATGCAAACTTACAAGGTTATAAATGTGAAAAAAATCAAAAGTNTATATATATATATATATATATATATATATATATAAACAGTAGAGTTTTGATTTTTGTTATTTATATTACTCAAATATTTAATAATCACATCAAAATACCACTATAACTAACTATTACAAGCGAAACATTTTCATGCAAACTTACAAGGTTATAAATGTGAAAAAAATCAAAAGCTAAATGTTAGAAATGTAAATACATAGAAATTGAGTAGTATTCTCATAATCTCACAAGAGAACTCCAGCATAACAAAACTGTTAATGACACATCATCTATTTATAACCCACTGACTCTAATTTAACTACCAATTACAATTACAAATAACGCTTTCACATTAACAGTTCAAGCAGCTATATAAAGCAAAATATAAAAGCCAAAAACTAAGAGAGTAATCCAAAGGCTATTGAAGTATTACAAAAAAATCAGTAAACATCAAGAATCAAACTGATAGAGCAAAGGACCATTTAAAAAGGCTGAGACGGTTACCATCATCCACCGCGGTTTCTTCCGACGATCCGGAGGAGCTTTCCATGGTGTCGTCGGAGCTGCTGTCATGGCTGAGCTTCATCCGGTGAGTGTTGTCGGCGATCCATTTGGCGACCTCGGGGGTCGAGGCCCAGTCGGAGAGAGCATCTCTAGTTGATTCTCGAGTGAAATCCTCCCATTCCATTTTCGAGAATTTTCTTGTGGGTGTTTTGTGGAATGTGGAGTAGAAATCATCGCTGAGGCGCCGGGATCTCGAGTTTGTGGATGGGCTCTTGCTTGGGGTTGAGATCATCTTTCCTGGAAGAATAGAAGGCAATCAAAATTTAAATGTGTGGGATGGCTTCTATGTTGTTGAAGGAGCCNGGCCCAGTCGGAGAGAGCATCTCTAGTTGATTCTCGAGTGAAATCCTCCCATTCCATTTTCGAGAATTTTCTCGTGGGTGTTTTGTGGAATGTGGAGTAGAAATCATCGCTGAGGCGCCGGAATCTCGAGTTTGTGGATGGGCTCTTGCTTGGGGTTGAGATCATCTTTCCTGGAAGAATAGAAGACAATCAAAATTTAAGTGTGTGGGATGGCTTCTATGTTGTTGAAGGAGCTTAATTTTTGCATCATGAAAAAAATGGGTTACAAAAAATGGGTTACACAAGAAAAGTCGTCGCAGGGGTTTGAATATTTACATTTTTTTTCAATAAAGATTCAAAAAGAAGGCTTCATGCCATTAATTTGTTCACCAAATGATTCNAATTAAATTTTATATTTTATATTTTAAAAGTTAAAATAGTTGCTTGATGCATCATCATAAAATTTTATCTTTTGACATGAATCTCATGACATTTTTGTGTAAGAAATGTTCGATATTTAAATTAAAGATCATTTAAAGTTTCAATTTCATGTAAATTTATAGTCAAACTGATCGTCTCGACAAGACGAACCCGTTCATGCCAAAGTGTTTCTAATCCAAGTCAAAATTCGTCCAAATTAAGTCACTAAATAATATTTAAATATATGCATAAATAGCTATGATGATGTGATATTAAAGATCTGAGGGTTATGTGTGTAAATGTGAAATTTTTGGTATTAAGTAGGTAAGAATTGTGTGATATGTATGTAAATTAGGGTATAATAAAATATTAAATATATTAGTATTATTAAATTTATTCTGATTAAATTGAAGTTGAATATACTGTTGCTTTTTATTATAAAAATTATTGTAATTTTTTATTTTGAGCGTGAGATAAATTAGGTAGAAGTTAGTTGTTGAAAGTTATGCAACCTTTTAAATTGGATTTTGTATTTTTTTTTTTTGGGATGAGAGAGAATCTTTAAATTTATTGTGAGAGAGTTGTGAGAGAATCTTTGCTGAATTTGAATGATGGAAGTCATCTATTTGTCGTTCAATATCTTTAGGGGCATGCGCATGCTACCATATAATTATTTATTTATTTATATATCTATTACTTAGAAAAAAAATATTACATCAAAACTCCTACTGCATTCAAAGCCCAATAGTGGGATGCCACATGTCAAGTGGGCTCCACCATTTTCAACACTAAATTAATATGCGACGCCCCATCATTAGACTTTGAATGCAAACTGCGCTAAAAGTCATGATGTAATATTTTCTCACCATCTAGATTCTAATTTTTATGTTTTTAATAGTCGAATCCTTAAAATCATTTATATCATAGTAAAAATATCACTTTTATTACCTTTTTAAATATAAGAAAAGCCTTTTTTATACATTAGTAAAATAGTAAAAATATATAAATAAAAATTTAGATATTGCATATGTAAGCCATATTAGTAAAAATAGAAGTTTTCTTTTTTTCGTTTTTTGCCAACTTTTATCTTTTTCAAATAAATTATGAAATAAATTTAAAAAAATTTAAATGCATCTTGCCAAAAATTATCTTTTCCACCATTTTTCTTTTATTTTTTTCTAAAAAAAATAAGAAGCTTCCTCTACTTTAAAATTTTTATATAAAAAAGGCATATATTTTTATGTAAAACAGCCTCATAACCCAAACTATATATATATATATATTCATGCAAACTTACAAGGTTATAAATGTGAAAAAAATCAAAAGTTGAATGTTAGAAATGTAAATACATAGAAATTAATTAGTATTCTCATAATTTCACAAGAGAACTCCAGTATAACAAAACTTTTAACGACACATTATCTATTTATTAAATGATTTTACTCATTATAACCCACTGACTCTAACTTAACTACCAATTACAATTACAAATAACGCTTTCACATTAACAGTTCAAGCAGCTATATAAAGCAAAATATAAAAGCCAAAAACTAACAGAGTAATCCAAAGGCTATTGAAATAGAATCAAACTGATAGGGCAAAGGACCATTTAAAAAGGCTGAGACGGTTACCATCATCCACCGCGGTTTCTTCCGACGACCCGGAGGAGCTTTCCATGGTGTCGTCGGAGCTGCTGTCATGGCTGAGCTTCATCCGGTGAGCGTTGTCGGCGATCCATTTGGCAACCTCGGGGGTCGAGGCCCAGTCGGAGAGAGCATCTCTAGTCGATTCTCGAGTGAAATCCTCCCATTCCATTTTCGAGAATTTTCTCATGGGTGTTTTGTGGAATGTGGAGTAGAAATCATCGCTGAGGTGCCGGGATCTCGAGTTTGTGGATGGGCTCTTGCTGGGGGTTGAGATCATCTTTCCTGGAAGAATAGAAGACAATCAAAATTTAAATGTGTGGGATGGCTTCTATGTTGTTGAAGGAGTTTAATTTTTTGCATTATGAAAAAAATGGGTTACACAAGAAAAGTCGTCGCAGGGGTTTGAATATTTACATTTTTTTCAATAAAGATTCAAGAAGAAGGCTTCATGCTATTAATTTGTTCACCAAATGATTAGTGAATCATTGAAGGAAGGAAGATATACATACATACCACTCAATTCCTATGTATCAGGATAAGCTCCTTTTTTGGCACAATGGCAAAACAAGGAAAATATAGGACCGATTGACTGGCCACAAGAAAATTATTAAGATTTGCCTTCACAGTTAGTTCGGACAATGGAGTAGTAGGATTGAGTGAAGGAGAAGAATTGGTTGATATGTATGTAATATTGAAGTTTTGGGAGTTAGATATGGAATATACTAAAAATTGGGTGGTAGGTAAGTAAATCCCCCATAAATTTATAGCATGTCTGTACCTTTCACAGGAGAATTTGAAAGGCCGTGATGATAACTTGGACTTCCCCACAAAGGTCCCCCAGAACCCTTGTTAACTTGACGATTCAAAAATTCAGCATTCCTATTGCTTCCGGAAGAAACTTGCCAGGTCCTTTGTTGCCACAAACTAGATCTTTTAATTTGAGATTTTGTCCTGCAACAAAAAAAAAATACAGTTAAAGAAGAGAACAAGTAAAAGCAGGAAAGAGTTGTGTCGAGGTTATGAAGCTCACGGTGTTGCGGGAGTTGAAAACTCAATTGAATTAATAAAAGAGCAGAGAGACCAGCAAGCACCCAATGCAACCAGCGATAAAAGTGCATCAAGAGAGCTCTGCCAAGATGGAAGCAAAATATTATGAAGGAAACTCTCAAATGAAGAATAAATAAATTAAAAAACTTCAAAAAATACTTTTGTTAGAAACAATGATCATAATTTGCTAGCATAAGAATGTAATAAACATAGAGCACTACAAAAGCAGACAAATTTGTAGAGTGGTGACCTATATAATTGTCTATTCAGTATGAATATTCTATCCATATCAAAGTAATATTTTCATGAGAAATCCCCACTAAAAGAGGACACTTCGTAAAAAAAAATAAAATTTTAGGTGAAAAAAGGCATTGATGGCTAAACACATTCATGCAGTGCTTACTTTTTGCAAACAAGGTGAAGATATCGATATTCGTTTCTTTACCTTAGGTCTTTCTATTTACTCCTTTGGTTTCTAACCTCAACTCTCTTTGCAGTAGAGCCAAGAAGAAAAGAAAATGGGTCGGTGGGAGAAAAAAGGGAATGGTGATCAGGAATTCAAAAAACTTTAACAAACAAAGATAAGAGAAGCGAGGGCAGGTTCAACAGAGTTTTCCCAAAAGAGAGAGAGAGAGAGAGAGAGAGAGAGAGAGAGAGAGAGAGAGAGAGA
>JXCR01050397.1:198958-223957 GCA_002079205.1 Phalaenopsis hybrid cultivar | reverse complement strand
AAAATTAATGCAAAATGCATCAATGTTTAAACAATTTCCTTCCTGATCTGAAATAAATTTAAACAGAAGCAATCAGACACCCAATGCTATTGGCCGGGAAATAAAAAACCCACACTATCAATGGCGGCGAGAACTAAAAAAACTCAGATATCACAAAAAGAAAGTAATTTAAAAACCTATACAAAGTTATAGAAACAAAAACCTGGAACCTACAAAAAGTGAAAACAGAACCAAATGCAAGAAACCGAGATTGAATCCTAATTCAAACATGGCCAGTCAGAATAGATTTCCAATAAGAGGCCAAAATTGCCTGGGAAAGACGTTGAGTGGGAGGAAAAGAGGAGGAAGCGGAGAAAACAATTGAAGATTGAAGAAGGAAAGAGTGAAACGGAAGACCGAGCCATCCCTTCACTGGAAGAAGCTGCTTTCACTCTTTCTGGCCTCGAGCTTTATGTCCTGGCCACCGGCGAGACGGAGTGCTTCACGGAAAGTGCGTGAGGCGGCGGTTTGAGCTTCATGGGAGCGTTGGGCATACCTGTCTCGTTTAAACATATAAAGTAGGTGGAAGGGAAGTTCTATACGATTACTGAATATATGGCAAGAATTTTAAATTAGGGCATTTACATTATTACATACTTTTTTTTTTTTTGTAAACTGGCAAAATAATTGCTGGACGCCCCACTGTTTATATGGGGTTATTTTAGTCGTTTATAGAAATGCTAAAATAGTCCCAACTATTTCAAAATTGAGATATAATAGTCCTCAATTGGGACTATTAAAATTCAAAATTAAAAAGTTTTTGAGACTATTTTGATACTAGTATAAACTCTGAGACTAAAACAGTGTCATATCTACTAATTTAATATTTTACATGCATACCACAATTCTTATGTATTTACATATCTGACACACAAAGTTTGATATTTACATTTATAACAGCTGTGTATCATAAACCTATATATGAAAAGGTGAATCTCACTTTTAAAAGATAATGAGTGATATATATGAAAAGGTGAATTTCACTTTTAAAAGATAATGAAAGTGGTACTCTTGATATGATGTTAAAAATTTGAGTGGTATGCAGGTAAATATGAATATTTAAGTGCTAGATAAAAAAAAAAACAGAAGATTTGTGTGGTGCATGGTATGCAGGTAAATATGAGTATTTAAGTGCTAGGTAAGAAAAAACAGAAGATTTGTGTGGTGCATGTAAATGCCCGATCTTCTACTATTTTACCACCCAATTATTTTATATCACTATAAAAATACCATCATTTTTACTAAGTGAAATATACATTTTATGTATAACTATGGTGTGGTGTATAGTTATTCTTTGGTGAATGGTTCATTCGCTGAAAGTTATGGTAATTAGATAATTTTAAAGACCTTTTCTTCAAGGAAATTAGCTTCTAGGTTACAGAGGAGATCCTAATCACCAATTACNTTACAGAGGAGATCCTAATCACAAATTATGATACAGGCACCTCAATGAATATTGGAAACATAACATCACTCTATGCAAGGGTGGGAGAAAAAATAAACATGAATGGAAAACCAAAGCAAATGTTGAAGGCATGGGACTTGGGTTTAGTCCCACATTGGACTCTTGAAAAAATAAGTTTGTGCAGTGGTTGGCTCCCACCTATAGGCTTCAGCTTCTAAGTTGAAAATGAGTTTGCCCACCAGTATATCTAGCCGATTCATCCAGCAAAACTAAAGATTCAGGAAATTTTTTTCCCAAAATACATGTAATTTACAATGATTTTATTGAGAAATTTTCCGATTAATAAAAAAACCTAACATAACCACTTTGTGGAGCTACAACAAGAATGTTCAATGTGATGATTTTGACAATTTCTAAGAGAACAGAACCCGAAATCATTCATCTATCCTTTACCTAGAATAGAAAAATAGTTGAAAGTTACTTGAGGCCTGATGGAATCAAATCTAAACTTGTGCCTCTAAGGGGGCTATAATCATCAAATACTTCTTCAATATTACCCTAAAAAGGACTTTCTCTTACAATTCAGAAATAAATTTTCTCTTATCCCTGTTAGCTAAACAAGACCCAATATCAATAGAAGAGGGAATTAAAAAATTGTTTTCCTATTGAAGCAACAAAATAAAGTAAAAAACTATAAACTTTTACAAACATTTTACACAAATAAAATATCATAAAAGTACCTGCAATATAAGAACCATAGCAATAATACGCATAGCCCACTTTACAAATTGAGCTATGCTAGCATGTATTTTGCCATCGTCTGAAAGAACAAATTTCCTCACAATCCAATACCCCAAGGCTGCTCCTGCAAGAGCTATCCCAACTAAAAGAAAAACAGATACCTGTTGAAAAAAATCATAAGATACAAAAAGATCTCAATGAATAATGAAACAAAAAAAAAGACGCATAAAAATCAAAGCAGTGGTCATATCAATCTATAAGCAATGTTTATTAATGTTCATTCCACATGCTATAAAAGCAATTTATAAGCAATGTTTATACAAAATAGGATCATTGATGGCAAACCATCAATGGAGTTACAGGACACTGGTCTATGTGACTGATTGATGATTACATCATTATTTTTAGTAGATTTTTATATAAATTGTTGTTTTAGCTTTCATACCATAGTTCTTTTGTTCTTGTTGATTTTAGCATCATAGTTGTGTCATGATTACATTACACAAAAGTATTCACAGGTATCAGTCTTTCGGTAATGTGAACCCTATTTTATAGGTAGGGTGCCTTAGGTTTGCATAGGATGCTTCATTAACAAATCTTTTTCTCTGACTACCACTAACTTCACTTCCGTTGCTCTGCTCTGTGTCAATCATCCAGTATAAAATTATTTTAGGTTCATTTTGCTCCCCTGCCTCACCTTTTCCATACCTCAAACCATAGGAATTTTCCATGATTTTGTTACCTCCATCTCTTTGCCAATACCCTACATCATTTTACCTAATCGATTCTTCTAATATGCCAAAATCTATCCCCAGTCATCGACATACACAAAACAGAATTTTCACATATAATAATGCAATGTTCAATTTTTTGAGGTGAAAATTGCAATTCAATCTAAAATTTGCAATAACGTTCCTTCTTTTACAAAACATGTTAATTATTTGCACAACTTGGCACAAAGTACAAAATAATGTTGTCAGATTACGCTATTAAATAAACATGAATCATCTAATAGTTGCGAGTGCTAGAACCAACATACTCCTAGGAAAGCACCGCACTGCAGGTTTAGAATCAATGCAAACCACCAAATCCACCACCATAATGCCAGAGCTTTAAAGAATCTTTGTCATCTCTGCTCAAGCAAAGCAAGGCATGGTTCATTGTTGACCCACCAAATTCCTCCAGTATGATGCAGCAAAAGCATATAGAAGGTTTAAATTAAAGTTATAGTTGAGGTTATTTTTTTATCCTAGACACACCCTTGTCTCTCTCTATTGCCCAGCACCCTTATATCATTGTCCTCTATCAGCTTCTAAAAGCTAACTTGTGCTTTTAAAATGTTTCTCTCATCAAAAGTACTTCTGTTGAGACATATTTTGCTTGTTTATAAAGTTCGCATCTTTTTTTGTATTTCCATTCAGCTAATTTTGCATATTTCTTTAGTAACATCATTTACTATCATGTAATGATGAAATAAATATTATACTAAAAGTAAATAGATTATACCATAAAATAAATCAATTACTTCAGGGTTTTTGCCAAATTCAAATAATATTGTTCCTTCAATGCCATCAAATTTTGCCAAACATCAGAAATCATCAAGTTCACAAATATTTCAAATATGAAATTTTCAACTATACATAATATATAACCTCAAGTGCCTTGTTTTGCCAAAACAAATATTTGAATTAGCAAAATATCAAATTAGCCAAGCTCAAATACCATTGAACATAAATGTTCTAAAAGTACTGACAAAAGAAAAACTATCGAAAATATAGAAATATACTGACACTTAGGATACACATACCATAAGAAAATGAAATATATTTATTTTCTAGAAACATCTTGTGCATTGTCGAGCAGGCCTATGTGCGATCATTTTTGAATTACATTTCAAAATGTAAGATGACCATGCCTTGATACTTGATGAAATAACAAGATAGGTATCCAGAGTGGAAACAAATTAATGTCCATGGATTGTATTCTGTAAGGGTATATACTCTTCACTAATCAAGTTCAAGTGACAAAATTCCCAACATAACCACCCGGGGCATATAAATTCTTATAAGGGCTCCCACAATCCTTTGGGTGAATCTTCTAGTTAGTGAAAAAAGGCCAGGCAACAAACAAGGATTCATCTAATTATGTGTGAAAAAATCAACCAATCTAGAGACTTAATAATACTAAAAATATTGAACTAAATTGAAGGAACATTAAGGAACTCATGCCAATTTTTCGAAAATAAATCGTCGGAATAAATTTTGAAATGATCTCAGAGTTCTGCCCACTATTCTGATGTGACCAAGTTAATTCAAGAGTTTTGCAGTGTTTCATTTTATTCCCTCAGCTTTTAAAAATTATCTTAATTGATCCCTCATGTAAAAATCATGAACAAAAATAGTCTAAATTTAGTCCCTCAATAATAAAAAATTGATCTCAATTTAATCCCCGAATGACCAAATGATACAATTTCCAATAGTCAACGGACTAAATTAGAGCATTGTAAAACTCTGGGTCTGCATTAGCCAAATACGAAAGTCAGGAGACCATTTTCTATATATATAGCATAAAGAAAACAAATATCTAAAAATAAATGGCTCATTGTTCAAAATCCCCAATTAATTTCAATAAGACTCTATAGAATGATATTTCTGCAAAAACAAACATTGAAGATTGTACTGAAATCTAAAATAATGATAGAAAATGTTAATACATAAATAAGAATAAACAAAAGAAACTAAAATCCATAAATCATAAGTGCTGTGACATACAAAGTAAGGGAAAACAGCGATATAAGATGCTATATGATCGAGATATAGATATCCAACCAAACAAAAATGATTTTGTAATTTTGAATCACGTGCTAGAAATATTTTCTTATTATGATAAAAGAAATTTGACATATTTAACATTGGAAGAAACAGACAAAATAAAAGATATGCTCATTCATCGAACATATATGTTTTGCTTAATTCTTCAAGAAACTTACTGGATTATGCATCTCTTCACTTAGCCCAAAGCTCACAAGAATAGAGTTGACTATTTTGGAGAAGTAATGTGCTATGTACGAGCCAATTCCAAGCTGTCAAAGAAAAACAGATGGTTTCTAAATGATTAAAGAATTAAACTCCTAATCTAGTGCAAAGCATGGAAGAGAGGCAAAATTCAGTGACATGACCATACCAGAGATCCATATAATGTAAGATAGAGGATATTCTTCCTGCCCATTGGTAGTAGCTTCATTCCCTACAAATTAAAAAAAAAATAACATTGGTGACTGATAACATGGTTGATATTCATCAAAATTTGATCATCATGAACCAATATGTCACCTAAAAGACAACACAATTCTGCAAAATGCAAGAAAAATGAAAGTATCAACTGGCAAATTTATCCCTTTTAAATGTCATCATGTTGTAGGAAAATCTCAAAACTTTCAAATTTAGACCCATCTGATATCAATTTTTTAAAAAGTCTAGAGTAGCTGTCAACAGCCAAGCAGAGAAAAAAGATAAAGAAATCTGTTAATTCAACTAAATTTTCTTTCAGTAGGATCCATCAGATATCTCATTTTGCCCAGTCAGACATTGAATAATACTTCATAAACTCCCAAAGGAAATATAATAGATACCTGCCTAATCCTTTTCCTGCCCCACAAAATTGAAAGAACAGCAAAGCTTTGCTAATTCAAGAAAAGAAGTACCTGGAATAAAATGAGCAAGATGACAAGCAAAACACCTAAAGCCATTGAACTGCTATAGTAAAATGGCACCCAATTGCTCACAATTGGTGCCGCTATCAGCATAACAAAGCCAATACCAAGGAAAAACAAACGCCAAAGTTGAAACTCTGCAAAAGTAAAAGCAAACATCAAGCCCGAGTTGCAGATGCCATAGTTAATACATTTTCTAACACCATCAAAAATATCAAAATAGACATGGCAAAAATCGCCAAAAATAGATTGATGAAGAAATCAAACCTTCCTCCACATAGGCTATTATAGAGCCAGAAATCTTATCCATAGATTTAACATCTATAAACCTGGTATCATAAGGCGACATCACAGACTTCCATTCACCCTTCTGAAGAAATTTCCAATCATCATTTCCGCATTCACATGTTCCAAGAGAAGCATTTCTGCAAAGCATTGCCAACCAAAATGCATAGGAAAAATTGAAAAGAGAAAACATTACTAATTTTTTTAAAAAAAAATCAATCTATTAAAACAGTAAAAACAAAACCAAAAAATAACCCCTTCATAGAATCAAAGCATGCTTCTTACCGATGAAAGCAGATGCCGATATTTCCATGAAGCCTTTGCGGCATGTCTTCAGCAGCCTTCACGGTCACATACAACGAACTGGCATAGCTCTTCAAGTTCAACCTCGACATTCCCGAGACGCGTACTCTTTCACAAAAACTCCCAGCATGCAGTGAAGGGAAAAGTTGTACTGTAGGATTCTGAGTATCAACAACTGAAATCACAAGAAACAGAATCAATCATACGGTCAAAGAAAGTTGCAGAGAAAAAACAAAAAAAGAAAAAAATATAGAAAAAGAATGCAATCTAAATGCCAGCACAACACATCACCTAAATTTGATTCTCGAATCATTTCAATTTTTTCATCGATTTTAACAAAAATAAGCTGAGCAAAATGCAGGTACGACATCTAAAGACAACGCAATTCATTCCAATCAATTAGAACTTTAGTAACGTATTAAGCATTGTCAGTCCAATTCCGGCCGGGAAGCAAAAAAAACCACACTACCACCAGCGATAACTAAAAGAAACACAGATATCTCAAATAGAGAGTAATTTAAAAAACTCCGCGAAAAGGTCATAGAAACAAAAACCCTAGAGGCGACAAAGAGTAAAAACAGAACCAAATGCAAGCAGTCGATATTTGAATCCTAATTCAATCATCCCTATTGTCAGAATAGATATCCAATATGAGGCCAAAAGTACCTGGGAATGACGTTGGGTGGGAGTAAGAGAGGAGGAAGAGCGGGGTGAGGGAGAGGAGGAAGTAGAGAAGACGATCGAAGATTAAAGAAGAAAAAAGTGAGACGGAAGAACGGGCCATCGCTCTGCCGGAAGAAGCGCCTTTTGCTCTCTCCGGGCTCGAGCTTCCTGTGCTGGCCGCCGCAACGGCGGCGTGCTGTACTGAAAACGGGCGAGGCGGTGGCTTGAGCTTCATGTGAGCATTGGGAGTACTTTTGCTTCTCAGAGAAGAAATTCAGACCTGTCTCTTTTAAAAAAATAGAGTACGTATACGCGCAATTGACAACAATTTTAAATTAGATGCATTTACATTTTTACATAAGTGTCCAAGTTTCGGGTTATTTATATAATTATATCGGATTATTTTAATCTCTAAATTTATAGAAGTGTCAAAATTAAAAAAACTGTGGACTATTTTGACACTTTCATAAATAGTGGGGGACTATTTTAGCACTTTACTCACACATTTTAGGAAAATTTACATGCATACCATATAATTCTTATGTGTTTTACGTATCTAACATCAAAAAATTAATATTTACATTTATAACACCTTAGTGTCATAAAAAATATATGTGATGTTAAAATTTTGAGTGGTATGCAAATAAATATGAATGTTTAAGTGTTAGATATGTAAATACCTAAATGCCTCACTTTTGACAACCATATCACCAAATTATCTCACATCACCTTAAAAAAACCATCATGTTTATATATGTAAAAATTCAAGTTCAAGTGTTCCATGTGTAAATAAGTAAAAATTGAGTGGCTCATACAAAAAAATTGCTGTACTTGCAGTACCATTATTTCAAAGCTTTTCCATTAATTTTTAAAATTGCATTAAGCAGTGCTCTAATGGCTAGTGCTAAAGTAATTAATAAAACATCTTAGAGTTGTGGGAAAGATTTTAAGATAATTTTGCTTATATCAAGTTTTTTCTTTGTCACAATATTTGTTATGCAATTTTTTTTTTGTTTGATATTAAAAAGACTATTTCACCCTTCAAAAGGCATGAAATACTTTAAAAAAAAAAAAATTCATGACAATTTTACAAATTACAACCACCACCCCAAATGAATTTCTAGCACAAGTTAAAAATTCATAGTGTTAGATGCCAAAATAGTCCCTTAATACTTTAAGGGTCTTTTGGGGCAGTTACAACTTACTAAAAAATAATTGTGAAGCTGCTGAAAAATAATTTAATGTTAAAAAAACTACAATGACTATTATATATATATATTAAAGAAAAGTCGGGTCGAGACTACAAAATTACCATCGCACCTAACCAAAACCGATGGAAAGACACGTTTCAACAGCAGTTTTTTTGAAAAAACTATCAAAACTCAATTTTCAAAAACAGACAAAACTATTATGCGGTGCTGCACAGCCACCGCATCACTCCCGAAACGGACCCTAAATTTGGCCTCAAATAATCCTCCATGATGGCTATTTCAACCTTAATTTAGACCGTCTAAAGACTAATTTGATACTTCTATAAATTTTAAAACTAAAATGGCCCCACGTAAATAGTCAGGAAACTATTTTGTCACTTTACTCAATTCATAAATAATCAATCACATTTAAAACATAAATAAATAACTGATCAATTAGTGCAGCATTTATTGATGTATGATAATTGCATCAAAACTTATTTGCTCAGCACAATCAAAACCAATACAAAAAACAAAAAAAAATAAATTTACATAAAAACCCAAATTTAATCAATCCTATGTCAAAAGGCAGCCATAAGACCTATTCCTAACTCCTCAGCAAGCTCATCCCACACTGGAAGAAGAGTAAAAATAACAAGAGAAATAGTTGCTACCAAAGCAATTTGTCTCAATTTTCCAATCTCTGAAACATCATTTAAGCAAGGCTTCTCTGGCGTTCTCTGTGGAACATATAGGTAAAAAAAAAAAAAAAAAATTAGGGGCATTTACATAAATACCCACCCAATTCCTAATGTATGTACATATATGACAGCTTAAGTCTATTTTTTACATTTATATCACCCCAAGTCCTTCATATCACATAAAAAATAACATTTTAACTTCTAAAAAGTGATAGGTAAGGTGATATGCAAGTAAAAATTGAAGTTTCGGTCCTAGATATGTAAATACATATATAACACCTAAACTTTATTTTTTACATTTATATCACCCAAATCCTTCATATCACATCAAAAATATTACCATTTTAACTTCTAAAAAGTGAAATGCACTTCTGCATGCAAAGTTAAGGTGATATTTAAGTAAAAAAAAATCAAAGTTTCAGTCTTAGATATACATGGGACTTGAACAGTATGTATGTAAATCTATAGACTATTTAAGAAGCATTTTTTTAATAATTATGTCATTTGTTGGGGTTACAATACCTGGCATATTAGCACATACAAGCCCCATGGGAGTGACAAGGGTCCACCGATCTAAGAAAGACAAGAAAATATCAACTCATATTTCGAAAGCGTAAATGAGTAAAACGTCCTCTAGATTACTTTGGGTGCATTAATTTGGTCTCGAATTCTTCTTATCATCCAATTTAATCCCTCAACTGATCAAGTTGTAGTTTTAGGGTCCAATTGGGGCGGCTATGAGGTGGCGATACGGCACTGTACTACAGTTTTGTCTGTTTAGATAAACTGCATTTTGTCAATTTTTTCAAAAAACTACCGCTGAAACCTGTGTTTTCCCACCACTCTTGGCTAGATGCGGTGGCAGCTTTCTAGTTGCGGCCTGACTTAAAAAAATATATAATAGATACCGCAGTTTTTTTGAGCACCAGATTATTATTCATTAGTTTCACAGCTGTTTTTTAATAAGCTATAACTGCCCCAAAGAGACCTTAATTAATCTTTATGCTATTTCATCAGCCTAGAAGTCGACTAATGTCGTTGCAGGGAAACTGCGTTGATGGTATTGCCAATTTTTTATGCTTGAAACGTCAAACTTTCCTTAAATAAGGACTCGCAAGACCAATTTCTTTGAGTAAAGCATCAATATAGTCCCTGTGCTATTTTTAAGGGGCCATTTTAGTCCCACACTATATAAAAGGTATGATTCAGTAAACGGACTCTTAAAATAGAACTCAAAACGAATACACCGTTAGAAGGAGCAATAGAAATGGAAGTTGTTAAAAATGAGACTGTTGTCTACAAAATCTTGTTTAAGATATAACTGATCGGAAACATTCCCAATATATCTAACTTCATTCCTGCATGCTCTATAATAAAATTAATACATAATATATTTATTAAATTTATAAATTATTATTGACAAATTTACCATAAAATGTCACAAACTTTAATGAAGTAGAAGACCAATCAATGGAGCCAAAATGATAAATAGAGGAGGAATGCAGTGAGTACATGAGATATGTAGAAGCATACCAGTCCTAGTCCAAGCATCAAGTATGTTGCCAAGCCGAAAGCAAAGAGCGCATTTTTTCCAAAAGCCCCCTGGCATCAGTAAAAAAGACACAAGTACCAGGTGAGAGAATTACATCTAGGATATATTTAGTTGATTGTAAATGGAAAGCATGCTATCGATAATTAAGATTTTAATTTCACTAATTTTGTGTGTGAAAAATAAAATTGTTCTATTTGAGGGAGCTTTAAGTGGTTTGTAGAATTTGAAATCAATATTAATTTTTAGATAAAGTTGCATACATATGACACAATTCTTATGTATTTACATATCTAACCCACAAAATTTGATGTTTATACTTTTCTTATAAAACTATCATGTCAAACATCACAACTTGAATGTAAAAAAGACGAGAAGTCCATATGATGAAGACAATTTTGGTTCATTCTCAATCTTAAAAAAGAAGATTTACAAACATACCACTCAATTCGTATGTATTTACATATCTAACACCTGAACTTTAATTTTTACATACATGCACCTTACCTTTGCATGAAAAGGTGTATTTCATTTTCTTTAAGTTAAAACAGTGGAATTTGATATGATATTAAAGACCACGGTGATGTAAATGTAAAAGATAAAGTTTAGGTGTTAGATATGTAAATACATAGGAATTGGGTGGTATATATGTAAATGTCCCCCAGAAAAAAGGATAACGATACCTGTACCGCCCTTCCACCATCAAGAGATCCTACAGGAAGCATATTGAAGGCCGAAGTCGTCAAGCCACACCTGAACCAAGCGCATATGGACCCAGAAGATATAATTAAATTCACAATGAAATTTATGAAATGACACTCACCATCCACCAATTACAAGAGGATGGATTGAAACAGTGGCAGCATGCATGGCTCTGCAAATATTAAAAAGTTATGAGCCTATCTGAACAAATTTTGATAATAAAAAATGTGAAGCAGAAGTAAATAAGTTTTCCTCAGGCAGAAAGTAAGAACTCGTAGAACAGCAAATGGTGGAATCACTTGAATAAATGAAGAGATATTTACATACATACCACTCAATTCCTAAGTATTTACAAATCCAACACCTAAACTTCAAATTTTACATATACACACCAACTTACCCATGCATGAAAAGGTGTATTTCACATTTAAAAAGTTAAAATCATGATATTTTTGGCGTGTTATGAAAGATTTAGGTGGTATAAATGTAAAAAAGTAAAAGTTTGATAATTAGGAATTTTTTCTATCAAACACAATTTGACTATAAGATAAGCTAAGAAAATCACCAAAGTTCTATTAGATTTATATGCATTCAATAATTCACTTGATTGCTTTAGCAGTAGTTAAAAATAAAAATAAAAATAAAATAAATAATTAAAAATAAAGCTTGTGAAAAATGCCTTTTTCCTACCCTTGATCATTTCACACCTATAATAAATTACAGCTAATTTAAGTCATTTGAATAACTCTGCCCTGCAATTTCTGTAAATAATTAACCTTTAGCAAATCCTACATAGAAGATGGATAAAGAGCGATTTATATGGGATTTGCTAAAAGATAGGGACCTTTACATAGATAACAGCCAATTCTTATGTATTTACATATCTATAACATCTAAATTTTACTTTTACATTTACACCACCCAAATCTTTCATATCACATAAAAAAACATCACTATTTCAACTTCTAAAAAGTTAAATTCATCTTTTCATGCATAAGTAAGGTGGCATGTATGTAAAAATTAAAGTTTAGGTGCTAGATGTGTTAATATATAGAAATTGAATGGTATGTATGTAAATCTTCATAAAAGATATAAATCCAACGTTCTGTTTCATTTGATAAGTTTGGAAGATCTAGACGCTGCTTTGGCATCTACCAGACACAATAACAAATGTAAAAAAAATACCGAAAAACCTCTCAATAATATGTAAAAAAACGAAAAATAAATAAAAAATTATGGAAGGGGGATTTACATACATAACACCCAACTCCTATGTATTTACATATCTAGCACCTAAACTTCTTTTTACATTTTTACCACCCAAATCTTTCATATCACAAAAAAAAGCACTATTTTAACTTCTAAAAAGTGAAATGCACCCTTTTAAGCCTCCATAAAACCTCTCAATTATATGTTGAAATAAACAAATTAAAGAAGGGGCATTTACATACCACCCAATTCCTATGAATTTACATATCAAGCACCTAAACATTACTTTTTTATATTTTTACCATCTAAATCTTTCATATCAAATAAAAAATAGCACTACTTTGACTTTTAGAAGTGAAATAATGTTTTTTAAGCCTAGTTAAGGTGGCATGTATGTAAAACTTGAAGTTTAGGTGCTAGATATGCNTAAACTTCTTTTTACATTTTTACCACCCAAATCTTTCATATCACAAAAAAAGCACTATTTTAACTTTTAAAAAGTGAAATACACCCTTTTAAGCCTACGTAAAGCCTCTCGATTATATGTAAAAAAAAAGAAAAAGAAATAAACAAATTAAAGAAGGGGCATTTACATACCACCCAATTCCTATGTATTTACATATCAAGCACTTAAACATTACTTTTTTATAGTTTTACCATCTAAATCTTTCATATCAAATCAAAAATAGCACTACTATGACTTTTAAAAGTGAAACACTCTTTTTTAAGCCTAGTTAAGGTGGCATGTATGTAAAAATTGAAGTTTAGGTGCTAGATATGTAAATATATAAGAATTCAGTGATATGTATGTAAATCTTCCATTAATGAAACAAGANCAAATATTGCAAGTCTGTCCACCCTGGGGAGGTCACTAGGAAGGTGGGAGACTCCAGAATTTGGGTTCAGATTCTCAAGGCTAGAAAAGACATTGATCAGCTGCTCAGATGGGAGTTGGTACAAGGGAATATTAATTTTTGGAAAGACAACTAGTATTCTAATGACTGTTTGGAACCTTTGCAGGATGAAAAGGAGGGGGATTTATTGGTCAAAGACTGCTGGGTAGGTAATGGTTGGTCTGAGGACTTCTTGAGGGGATTACTAAAGAAGCAGTCTGCTAGCTACATCTCTACTATACAATTTGACAGAAATAAGAAGGACAAACTCATCTTGCTGAATAGGACTAAAGCTAGTATTTCTAAAGACATCCAGAATTACCTGTATTGCTGGGATCCTTGCCAGTGGAACATCTCCACTTGCCAAAAACACCTCACCCCCTCTATGTTGTTCTTCTCTTGGAGAGTTCTCATTAACCTTCTCCAAACTGATGATATTCTAAAACTTAAAGGCATGAAAGGCCCCTCAAGATGCCATTTATGCAAGCTAGATCAAGACACAAGGGATCATTTATTCTTCAGGTGTAACTTTGCCAAGGAGGTTTGGAGTAAATTAACTTCCCTAATGAACATAAACCTGATTAACATTGGCTAAGATAACATTACTGACTGCATTAAAGATTGGAAAGGGATAAACCTCAAGCCAATTCCCTTCATTGTTGCTTGGTTTATTTGGACGGCTAGAAATATGGCCAAACATGAGGATAGGGAGGCCAGTGCTACTTGGGTGATGACTAACTGTTGGGCTTACCTAAACAAGCTAATACTCTGGAGAAATTTCCCCAGGATTTTGCTAACCACAACTTACATGGGTGCTAATCACTTTAAAATTATCAAGGTGAGATGGGAGAGACCTCCTTATCCTTTCATTAAAATCAACACTGATGGAAGCTACACAAACAAGAGAGCAGGCATTGGGGGAATTTTCAGAGACCACAAAGGGAAGACTTTGTTGTTTTACAAGGCCCCTTATATTGCTGATGATACTTTGGAAAATTAAGCTACTGCACTATTCTGGGCTTTAAATTTTGCTAAAAAGAATAATTGGCAGTGGATTGTTGCTGAAGTGGACTCCTCCCTGCTGGTGGAGTTACTCAATGCTAATATGTCCTCCTCTTGGCATATCAATCAATGGATTCATAGAATTAATAAGCTTAGCACTGAAAGTAAGATCCATTTCTCATTTGTGTATAGGGAAGCTATTAGACCTGCTAATTTTCTAGCTATAGAAGGTGCTCATGCTGATCATCCTGAGGTGTCCACAACTCTCTCTCCCTCCCTACATCTACTAACTTAGGGGGACAAGCTTCAAATTCCTTACCTCAGAGTGCAAAGATGATTGCTGGATTTGTGGTTTTGGACATGAAATGTTATGCCTTAGTGTTGAGATTGTGTCTCCTCTTGACTTTGGGATTTCAGTTGTTTAGCTTTGTTAGGGAGTTGTTTTGTGTGTATATATATATATATATGATCTATGGAAAGGGGTCTCTCATTCTGACTCCTTAATNATATATATATATATATATATATAAAATAAAGTAGGAAGGTGGATAACACAATTCTTCATTAATGGCCACCAATTACCCTTTAAAATTTCCTCCTTTTTTATTGACTTTCTATATAAATAGGACCAATATGTAATAAATTTTATCAATTGTTGAATGAAATAGTTGAGTGAGAATTCTCTCTCTTTTGATTGGTACTTGGCGGCTTCAAGTGCTGCCTTTTCTTAGGTGAGATTAAGTATTTATCTTTATTTTTCTTTTAATTTATTCATTTTTTGCATAATACTTACTCCTAAACTCTTCACCACACTTCATCCACATCATAGACTTCTTATAATATCAATAAATCAAAAAACAAAGGCTAACAACCATTCCAAACCACTCTTCATAGCTCTTGGCCAAGCAAGAGCATATTAAGACCTAGTCTTGTTCTCTAACCCAAACATAATTGTAAACCCATCCAAAACCACCCATCTACTCTAGATCATAAGTAAACATCCCATGCTAATCACCAATAATTATTTCTAGCCATTTATCTATTCTTAAGCCACTTTTCCAAATAGATATTTCAAATCAACCTAAACTTGCCTAATCTAGACTAGTCTTGGTGTTGTAGCGACTGTTCCCTCATAAATCTAGAAAATCCCACTAAGAACTTCCACATTACATATTTAGACCTAACACCAAACATCGATAACAAATTTTAGTACTTTGTCTCAACAAAAGGCCACCTGCCTCCATTGGTAAGGGCACAGTTTTCTTACTGAGATGATATGAGATAATGTGAGTTTCTCTGTGATTACATATATCAATTATGCTCTCCAAAAACTTTAATCGAATAATAGATTGGAAATTACTTATTATTCTTCTCATGGACTAGAACTGAGCTTATTACTCCTTTATTAACTCTAAGATAAATGAACAATTCTTCCTTTAGTTTTGGACCTTACAACAAAGGAGGTTAAACCAAAAGCTCTTTCAATTATTTACATAATAGATGACATTCTTCAATCCAAAAAAATTGGATAGACTTGTTCATGATTTTTTTTAAAAAAGGTGAACATTGATCACCTTATTTTGAGAGGAATCAACCTAACTCTGTGATGCAACCAATTAATCTTTGCAACTCCATTAGATTCCTGGGAGCACATCTAATATAGCTTGAACCATTTCTAGATTTGCCTAGGTCTCTTCATGCTTGTTTCAATATCCTAGGGACTTTCGCAAACTTACTCCAAATGTACATTTGAGGGGATTAAGCTTTATATTAAATCTTCAAAACATAAAAAAAGTCTCTTTTAAATATGTTATATTTTATTTGATTGATTTGCTTTTTATAAAGAGGTCATTAATATGCAGTTCAACATTTTTTTTTCTTATGATTTTTAAATATGATATCCATGAGTCGTTGGTAGATTTATTTGATATTTTTCAAGCTAAAAATATTACATTATAATAAATCGCTCCCTCTTTAGTGATGAAAGCTATCTGTTCAACATCTGTGGGATACATCTTTATTTTGTGATATTCTAATAAGGCATCTAAAAACTCATATTTCTATACATGGCACTGAATTTACTAAAGCAATGATTTGTGGTAGGGAATAACTATCATTTGGGAAGTTGCATTCAAGTTGGTGAAGTCTACACACATCCTCCACTTTATTTTGTGGAACATTGCCACATTTTTTTCCGCCAATATGGATTGTGAATTTTGGGGATTTAGTCAACTTCCAATAGCTTTTGAACTTCTTATTGGATGGGTTAGCCAGGTTAGTGGCTATAACTCTTATATTTTTCTTGACTGGTCTGGTGTTAGGGTGGAGATTGAGTCAATAATATATAACATCGATATCAACTTTGAGCATCTTGTGCGCAGTCCATGTAAACATGTATTAGTGATTCCTTTGAATTGAGATCAATTACTCCTTCTACTCATGATGTACTCTAGTGAGGACATTTACCTTCAAAGACTTGCAGTTGTTAAGTAGATTTAATTTTCTCCAAAATGACCCCTGTATGGGCATTAAGTTCCAAAGGCTTATTTTGTACATTTCTTGTTGCTCATAGGCAGCATGTTTGAGATTGAAATAAGTATCCCTTAACGATAATGAATCTCCTCTTCAAGAGAATTTGAGAGCCATGTAATAGATGGAAATCAATGCCTTGAACACATTAAAGACCAGTCTACCAAAGATGGTATTATAAGTAGTTTGAGCATCTACCAATATGAAATCTACCATGGAAGTGTATTCTTTGATTGCTTCTCCTCAAGTTACCAATAGGGAGATGTATCCATAGGTTGCTTTCCTTGCTTGAGAACATTTAAAAAGGTCTCAAAGTAGGAGTGAGCTGGGTGTTCATTTTATTCATCTTCTGAAATACTTTCTCAAAGAGGATGTTGATAGATCTCCTTGTATCTACAAAGATATTCCCAATTTGGTGATTTTCAATGACCGTGGTAACTACATTTTAAAAGGGCTCTCCCCTTGGCCAGGTCAGCTCTTCTAAAAGTTATTGGTTGGTGATTGGAAGTGATAGTTCTTGACATGCAGTGGAATGACAATTTTAGGGTACCATTTATTCATAATAGGCAGACTAGTGATTTGAAGAAAGCTACACGATCGATAGAATTGGTTTTCTCTTTATAAGAGTCTAGTAAGGAAATTTTGAACCCCTTAAAGGGTTTTTCTTCAATGATTTTTGGGATAGAACATGCTCCAGTAATCACCTCCTTCTTTGTGTCTTCTTCCTGTGTCTTCTAAGGAGCCCACTCTCTTCACTGAGAATGTATGGTGCATCATCGCCATCATTCTCTACTTCATCAAATGCTAAACCTTGGGCTCTCTTGAACCAAACTTGAGATGGCTCTTATTTGAGTAGCTGATCTCTCTATTATTCATGCCTTCAAACCACTGAAATCAAAAATCTCGTATGACCTCCCAAACAATTGTGGGAACATGTTCTCGATGCCTTGTTCCTTAATTCTGCTAGTACAATTCATCGTTTTCGCTAATTTCTCCTTGAAATAAAAGAACTGTTAACTATATTTTGATCATGAGTGTCATACTTACCACTCCTTTCAAGATTTTTAATCCTTATGGGTTGTGAGATCCCTTATAATTTGCAAACTCATACAATCTGAGAAATGTCCTAAGAAAAAGTGAGAAGAAGCTGTGTGTCTCTTATAAAGTTCTCCGAGAATTCAAGATTGAGAGAGGATAAAAAGAAGAGTCTACTCCTTCTCTTTTTCTGATTTTTTATTTACTCAAGAGCCCATGTACTGACACATGGGTTCGGAAAATAATCATAATACTAGGCCTGTACGCAACCTGATTAGACTCCTCATTGACACGATGGCAATTCTGAATTATCATGTTATTAGTAAACAGCAATATGCATGTTGACATATAAAAATTATCTTTCTTATGCATCAAAGAGCATCTCATAGAGCTCGGTGATGTAGCTAGGTAGTTGTCAGTGAGTTTAGTGAGAAGGTACCACTAACTTATACGAGTATAGACTATATTCTCACGGCTTAAACTAACATTCTTCTTTTTGACCCCCTTCAAAAAACTGGAGGAGTCAATCTAAAAAAAAGAAGGGACTAAAAATGTTTCATGGGAGTCAAGATGCAAAGTCCTTTAAAAGGACCCAGAGAGAGAGAGAGAGAGCTTTATGCATGTACACAAAATATTAAAATACAAGTAATATGAAGTCTACCCAACATAACTTGATAAAAAGACTATGACATCTGTGTTAGGCAGCTCATAAATGAGGATATGACCAATATCAATCCTTGTTGTTTTTCTTGAATTTTGCATTCCTATCTAAGANTCATCGATAGAGGTCCTTTGAAGAATTCTTTGTTCTGGATGACCTCTACAATTTCAGCCATGGATACTCACAGGGGAGCGATTTCTAATGTGGAGGGATGAGGCACCAGTTTTCTTCTTTCAGGCTTCTTCACGATAAGACTTTGATCGGGCACTCTGATCGCTGACGCAGTTGAGGATATCTTCTAGGGATATATCGTTGATTGCTAGGGGGAATCTATGCTTGGATTCTTGATGCTCATGAGAATCTTTTTTATGGAACTTTTTCTTTGATCATTCCATATTAGAGGGTTTTGACAAATAATTATGCATGTACACAAAATATTAAAATGCAAGTAATATGAAGTCTACCCAACATAACTTGATAAAAAGACCATGACATATGTGTTAGGCAGCTCATAAATGAGGATATGACCAATATCAATCCTTGTTGTTTTTCTTGACTTTTGCATTCCTAAGGGGATTGTTGAGGAGGCGAGCTAGGCTGGTGAGTATATATGATTGGTCAGTTCATCAAGTGGAATGGTAATTAGACCAGTTCAACGAGCTAGTTCACCAAGACAGTTCGACAAATTATCGCAACATCTAATATAAGATAGATGACACATCTACAAGTAAAGTTTGTGGGTCACCATAGTGGGTTACTTCCAATAAAAGTCGTGTCTTTTGGTTTTGTTGAGCTGAATCAAACCCATGATGCTTGCTGATTGCGAACTTTGGCCCATGAAGGCTGCAATTTGGTATACATAATAACTTGATCCAATATTTACTGGTTTTTTAAAAAGTTTTATATTAGTTTTTCAATATCTTATATGCTTTCAAATTATAAAATTAAATTTCAAAATAGTTTCTTAATCATTTATGTGTAGCCAATTTAGTCTCATAGAATCACTTTTTTGTAATAAAGTTTCTCGGATTTACAATGTTAATCTAAAATAATCCCTCAGATAAAATTTGTGACATAAATTTGATCCACTCTGGTTCTATCATTGTACAAAATTGATTCAAAATAATACCTCAATGACTAAATTAAAATTAATTTTGTAAAGTTGACAGACATATTAATTGGAGAAATGTAATTTTTTAGATTAAATTACCCAACATGATCAGTTAATAGATCATTTTGGACTTTAACCCTAAAATTGCATATTATTGATAATAAAATAACAAATAAATGAATAAACATGCAAATTTAAAACCAATTTATTAGTAATTAAATTTAACCAAAAGATCTATTTAGAATTATACCAATTGAATTAATTAATGTCAAATTTTTATATTTTTTATTATGTTCTGTTAAAACGTTATTTCTTTAGATTATTAAAACCAGTTCAAAAACTAATTACGCTCGATTAAAGTCTATTATGCATTANCTAAATGCTAAAACCTTGATTCATAATGTGATAATGCCTTGCATTCGTTTGATTTATGGCTTATGTTTCTATACTATGTATGTTTACTGGTCTTAATTTAGTCAAAAGCCACGGGGAATCAATTTTTGTCGCATTTGCTTAGAATAGTACTTGGCCAAGTTTATAATCTTCCTTAGAAGAAAAGCATTAAAATTAATAATAATAAATAAAAGATTATTTTGACATTTTCTTTCTCTTCCCTCAACTTCCAAACAGTGTGTTAGTTCAGTACCTTTAGTGCAAATGGAAGATTGCAGGGATCAACCAATTCCCATTAAAATTCTTATTTCAAGGATTAAAAAAAAAAAAACTAAACAAAAACACATCGGTGAAAACAAACCTCACTATCATGTCCGCGGAATTTTCGCATTACAAGCACAGTTACAACATCGAAGTTAAAAACTTGTCGATCCCCGCCGCACGAGCAAAGCCTGGCATTGTCCCTTTCAGTGAACAATAGATGAATGTAACAACGTTTAGCCATCACATAGCAGAGATCCGAGGTAATTATGAGAAATGAAACGCAATTAAAAAGCAGGAGTTCGAGGGTATCTTACGAGGTGGCATGAACGTCACCAACCTCGCGGAAATGAGATTTGTATGTCTTGATATGGATGTAACGGTGTGGGTTTCAGAGGCGGAGGGTGCAGTCTCGCACTGCTAGCTGAGGCAGTAGGTTCTCTAGGGCTGTAATCCAGCGCGAGTCTAGCATTTTATATCAGCACGGTTTAATCTAATTATATATTTTTCATGTTGGGCTTCAGCTTATGCGAGTTTTCAAGTATTATTCAATTTTAATTTGTTTATGATGACCAAACAATCTAGGTATCATAATATAGAAATATGATCATAGCTGATGATCGAACGATCGATAGCTTAGTCGGAGTTGACTGACACATTATGATGAGAGACTCAGTTAACAGACTATGCCTATAGTCTTGGACCATCTTAAACTTCTCACGAGGTGAGTCTGATCGCAACCGAATTTTTACTTCGACAGACATAATCGCCACTTAGTTGGTCGCATCGGCCTTCAGATCGAACTCAAGTATGTCGTCCAAATGGTTACCGTCATGTTTGAATTTAAATTATAATACAGAATTTGTAGTAAATCATTATGATTAAATTGTATTAAAAATGGTTTCCCTAACTGTTCTCTCATTTCTATAAATATATAGTAGAGGACAGAGATGTGAATAAAAGGACCTCTCCCAAATACTCTACGAGGACTTTCTGAATTGCTCTTTCTCATCCTCCTTCTCCTGACTCTAACTCTCGATGCGTGTATTCACAAAGAACAATTTAGGTTCCAACATCCTAAAAAGTGGTACAGTGAGTGTGGACATGCCCCAGACGAGAAGCAGAGTCAACTACGAAGGAGAATCCTCGTGAAGAGATGCAATACATATGAAATTCAACAAAGAAAGGGTGCGTCAAGATATACAAGAAGAGCTCTGGGTGCTACAACGATTATGGACTGATTCAAGGCTCTCCAAGTGGCCTTAACCTAGACGAATGTCCAACTACCACCCTTGGAGGGAGAATCTCGAGGAGCTCGCCCCCAAATAGCCCCCCTCAACCCTGCGGTGCCCAGAGGAAAAGTTGGTGACTTACCGACTGAATGCTAAGAAGACTCCAGCGCGCCAAGAAAGTAGGATCCACACCAATCGCCCAACATCGGGAGATCAAAGAAGGAGTCCCCACCAAGCCGATGGTGGGTAATGCTTTCTCTCGGAGAATCCCGAAGGTTGTCGCCATCGAAGTTGAGAATTCCTCACTTCGACTCCTATAAGGGAAAGAGTGACATGTCTGACCACCTGGCTTTCTTTGAGTTATCAGTCGAGGTCCTACAGGTTGATGACGCCATTAAGTACCAGCTTTTTCTGACCACTCTGAAAGAAGTTGAACTCTGATGGTTCAATAGTCTGTCGAATGGCGTCATCCTGTCCTTCTTCGAATTCTGCAAACTCTTTCTGTCGTGTTTTTCCAATGTGAAGAAACTGAGAAAGGACATGAAGACCCTGCTCAGATTAAACTGAGAGAAAACGAAAGCCTATGAGCTTACATTACCCGCTTCCAAAAGGAAATGCAGGAGGTGAAGAACATGTAATTACTCATTAGCTAGACCGCCCTAAAATAGGGAATTTGCAGCAAGCAGTTCAAGTATGACTTGAGCTTACTTAGGCCAAGGTCCTTTGTTGAGGTCTTGGAATTGGCCAATGACCACATCACTGTCGAGGTGGACCTCATGGACTTTTCTGTCTCCATTTATATATTATCTCGTCTAATTTGTTGTTACGAGTCTATTTACTTTAATCATTTGAGCGAGTTTCTTGAGCTTAAATTTGAAATAAGTTCTCATAGCTTTTGAACCTCAGGCGAGTCTTCTAAGTTAGTTTAGTGTGTTGAATCTATGGGAACTCACTGTTTCTTTGATTGAAGTTCCTTTCCACTGCACAGGTTACGAGATATGAGTATCTTATTGCCAAATATTGCTCTTGTGAAGATTTAATATATATCTTCTAAGAATTTTTCTTAAAACATTAAGTTCGTTGCATGTTACTACTTTCTAAGAAAAGAGAATGATCCTTGAGACATGCATCAACTTATGTTTGATGGATTTTGACTCTCTTTTATGTCTTATTTTTTGGGTGACTCGAAAGTTACTCCTACATAGTTTTTCTAATTGCTTTGTTGTCTCTAAACTTCTCAAGAGGACATTCAATTATGACCTAAACAAAATTTTTTATGTTGCAAAAACTTACTCAAAGTTGCTTTCTTTAAGCAAATAAAAAAAAAACATTTTATTCTAGTTAAATGGTTATGCCTTTAAAATGAGTGAAGGTGAGTTATCTGAGTACTTAGCTTTCTTTTTTTCTTATGGTCGTCAATTGTTATTTACAAGAGGGAGATCACAATGCCACTTCTTAGAAATGAAGATTTTGAGGTCATCCCTGCTCCATGTCCTAACTATCTTTTTGTCGAGATAAGTGATTAGCTTATATGAATTAGGGCCAACTTGCCTTGTGATGATGTAAGGCCTTGTTTATGAAGGATCAATTTCGTCAATTGCTTGGTTTTGAGCTATAACATTAACCTTTTTTAAGACTATGTTGCTTGCTTGAATAGACATTTCTTGACTCATGTGTTATAATATTTTGAGTTTATTCTCTTAACTTTAGCCTATCGCAACACATATTGATTGTGAAGCTCATCTAGGAGGTACATTGAGTTGTAAAGGCTTTCTTCATTGAGCTCTCTCCCTTCATTCAACTCTTGCTCCTCAAAGCTTGAGGTAGTCGGGATTTGTTGAGTATATATATCATACTTACTAGAAGTATCACTTCAATCCCATGTGACAAGTTGAAAAGAGTGTGTCTTGTAGAAGTGAAGTGCATAGTTTGTAACACCCATAATATATAGGGTAGAATTTCAACCCATTGTCCCTTTATTCCTATTATTTTCTTCTTCAACAAGTTCACGATCAATTTGTTGGCTACTTCTACTTATTCATTGGTCTTTGGATGGTGTATAGAAATGTGTTTGAGTTATATCCCTTATTCATTATAAAAATCTTAACTTTTTTATCAGCAAATTGTGTGTCATTATTGGTGAAGATTATGAGGGGTAGTCTACATCGATAGATAAGATCTATCCTTATGAAGTTGCAGACTGCATCAACAGTAATTCTTGCAAGCATTTTGGCTTCAATTCACTAGAAAAAATAAGTGATCATTATGAGAAAAAATGTTTCCTATCCTTTAACTCAAGGAAAAGGACCGAGGAGGTCCATTCCCCCATAATACAAAAGATTAAGGAATTTTGATTGATTGGAGCTTTGGAGAAGGGCATTATTGCATGGGAGTAAATCTCTTGCATTGCTCATATCATCGTGTGAACTTCTTTGAGTGCTTAGTTAGGGTTTGCCAATAATACCCTTGTCATAAGATATGATTTGTCAAAATCATTCCTCCTGAAAGATTTTTTAGCTTTTAGTAAATATTTTACTACGCTATCCTCTCATACTTTGAATACCCAATTTTTTTGTTAAACACGAGATAAAAGTTTGACTTAACTTAAAGATATTTCAATCTGATTTCTAGTGGAATGCACAACCAATGGTTAGTGTCTCATACTTGAGTTGATTATTAGAAGCATCAATTTCGAGTAAAATTAAATGATGGGATGCAAGTCCCCTTTTGGGATTTTTAGAACCATACCCACTACTTCATTAGAGTTCCTAAGGCTCTGTCCGCATAAATTTTCCAAAGTTTATCTCTAATGCTGGTTTCATCTTGCGTTAGTCTTTCTGAGAAATCTATTAGGAATTCAGCTATCACTTGTGCTTTGATCACCATCCTTGTAATGTAGAAAATGTTGAACTCGATCCGTTTTACTAACCATTTTAATAAACTCCAAAAATGGTCAGGCTAAAAAAGCACTGATATGAGTTGATGGACTGTGATCATGTTCACGGTATGTGATTGAAAGTAAGTGATGCAAGACAGTATAAGGTTTTCTGTATAAATGAAGATCATATTTTATATGGAAGTGAATTAAGTAGTGCAATGAGATATTGTTAAAATTGGTGAAGAAATTGTAAAAATTAAGTGAAAGCTAAAACACATTCAAAGTTTCAGGCAAATGAAGACAAATATCCACTTACAATAGCCTGAATAAGAGCCTAAGAAAGCACCCAATTAAGAGACCATTCAAGGCATATCATAAGAACCGTATCAAAAAGAAATATTTGAATTTGTACTTTATTATTTATATTTAAATTTTAATTTTTATAATTCTTGAATTTTAAAATTTGGAGAATTTTATGGTTGGTTATTAATATATATATATATAT
>JXCR01050397.1:170594-198623 GCA_002079205.1 Phalaenopsis hybrid cultivar | reverse complement strand
GGATAACACAATTCTTCATTAATGGCCACCAACCACCCTTTAAAATTTCCTCCTCTTTTTGTTGACTTTCTATATAAATAGGACTGATATGTAATAAATTTTATAAGTTGTTGAATGAAATAGTTGAGTGAGAATTCTCTCTCTTTTTTATTGGTGCTTAGAAGCTTCATGTGTTGCCTTTTCTTAGGTGAGATTAAGTATTTATCTTTATTTTTCTTTTAATTTATTCATTTTTTGCAGAACACTTACTCCTAAACTCTTCACCACACTTCATCCACATCATAGGCCTCTTATAATATCAATAAATCAAGAAACAAAGGCTAACAACCATTCCAAACTACTCTTCATAGCTCTTGGCCAAGCAAGAGCATATTAAGACCTAGTCTTGTTCTCTAACCCAAACATAATTGTAAACCCATCCAAAACCACCCATCTACTCTAGATCATAAGTAAACATCCCATGCTAATCACCAATAATTATTTCTAGCCATTTATCTATTCTTAAACGATTTTTCCAAATAGATATTTCAAATCAACCTAAACTAGCCTAATCTAGACTAGACTTGGTGTTGTAGCAACTGTTCCCTCATAAATCTTGAAAAATCCCACCAAGAACTTCCACATTACATATTTAGACCTAACACCAAACATCAATAACAAATTTTAGTACTTTATCTCAACAAAAGGTACTATTACCGAGATGATATGTACCTTTTACTGAGATGTTAAGGTATCTAACACCAAACATCAGAACTTTTGCTGAGATGACCAAACATCGATAACCAATGGTAAGGGCATCAAAAGGTACCTAACACCATCAAAAGGTACCTAACATCAAAAGGTAAGGGCAACAAAAGGTACTATTACTGTTACTGAGATGATAAGGTACCTAACACCAAACATCAGAACTTTTGTTGAGATGACCAAACATTGATAACCAATGGTAAGGGCACAGTTTTCTTACCGAGATGATATGAGATAATGTGAGTTTCTCAATGATTACATATATCAATTATGCTCTCCAAAAACTTTAATCGAATAATAGATTGGAAATTACTTATTATTCTTCTCATGGACTAGAACTGAGCTTATTACTCCTTTATCAACTCTAAGATAGATGAACAATTCTTCCTTTAGTTTTGGACCTTACAACAAAGAGGATTAAACCAAAATCTCTTTAAATTATTTACATACTAGATCACATTCTTTAGTACAAATAAATTGGATAGACTTGTTCATGATTTTTTTAAAAAAAGGTGAACATTGATCACCTTATTTTAAGAGGAATCAACCTAACTCTGTGATGCAGACAATTAATCTTTACAACTCCATTAGATTCCTGGGAGCACATCTAAGATAGCTTGAACTATTTCTAGATTCTCCTATGTCTCTTCATGCTTGTTCCAATATCCTAGGAACTTTCGCAAACTTACTCCAAATGTACATTTGAGGGGATTAAGCTTTATATTAAATCTTCAAAACGTAAAAAGAGTCTCTTTTGAATATGTTATATGCTATTTGATTGATTTGCTTTTTATAAGGAGGTCATTAATATGCAATTCAACATTTTTTTTTCTTTTGATTTTTAAATATGATATCCATGAGTTGCTGGTAGATCTATTCGATATTTTTCAAGCTAAAAATATTACATTATAATAAATCACTCCCTCTTTAGTGATGAAAGCTATCTGTTCAACATCTGTGGGATACATCTTTATTTGATGATATTCTAATAAGGCATCTAAAAACTCATATTTCTATAACATGGCATTGAATTTACTAAAGCAATGATTTGTGGTAGGGAATAACTGTCATTTGGGAAGTTGCAATAAAGTTGGTGAAGTCTACGCACATCCTCCACTTTATTTTGTGGAACATTGCAACATTTTTCCCGCCAATATGGATTTTAAATTTTGGGGATTTAGTCAACTTCCAAGAGCTTTTGAACTTCTTATTGGATGGGTTAGCCAGGTTAGTGGCTATAACTCTTATATTTTGCTTTTCTGGTCTAGCGTTAGGGTGGAGATTGAGTCAATAATATACAACATCGATATCAACTTTGAGCATCTCGTGTGCAGTCCATGTAAACATGTGTTAGTGATTTTTTTGAATTGAGATCAATTGCTCCTTCTACTCATGATGTACGCTAGTGCAGACATTTACCTTCAAAGACTTGCAATTGTTAAGTGGATTTAATTTTCTCCAAAATGATCTCAGTATGGCATTAAGTTCAAAAGGATTATTTTGTACATTTCCTATTGCTCATAGGCAGCATGTTTGAGATTGGAATAAGTATCCCTTAACGATAATGAATCTCCTCTTCATGGGAATTTGAGAGCCACGTGATAGATGGAAATCAATGCCTTGAACACATTAAAGATTTACCAAAGATGGCATTATAAGTAGTTTGAGCATCTACCAATATGAAATCTACCATGGAAGCGTATTATTTGACTGCTTCTCCTCAAGTTACCAATAGGGAGATGGATCCATAGGTCTCTTTCCTCGCTTGAGAACATTTAAAAATGTCCCAAAGTAGGAGTGAGCTGGGTGTTCATTTTATTCATCTTCTGAAATACTTTCTCTCTGTTAAACCTTGTCATCATTCTCTACTTCATCAAATGCTAAACCTTGGGCTCTCTTAACCCTAACTTGAGATGGCTCTTATTTGAGTGGCTAGTCTCTCTGTTATTCATGCCTTCAAACCACTGAAATTAACAATCCCGTATGACCTCCCAAACAATTGCTGGAACATGTTCCCGATGCCTTTTTCCTTAATTCTTCTAGTACATGTCATCATTATCGCTCATTTCTCCTTGAAATAAAAGAACTGTTAACTAGATTTTGATCATGAGTGTCATACTTTCAAGATTTTTAATTCTTCTGGGTTGTGAGATCCCTTATAATTTGCGAACTCATACAATCTCAGAAAGGTCCTAGGAAAAAGTGAGAAGAAACTCAAGAGCCCATGTGCCGAGCGAGAGAGAGAGAGAGAGAGAGAGAGAGAGAGAGAACTTTATGCATGTACACAAAATATTAAATTACAAGTTGTCATATGAAGTCTACCCAACATAACTTGATAAAAAGACCATGACATCTGTGTTAGGCAGCTCATAAATGAGGATATGGCCTATATCAATCATTGGTGTTTTTCTTGACTTTTGCATTCCTATCTAAGAGGATTGTTGAGGACGTGAGCTGGGTTGGTGAGTATATATGATTGGTCAATTCGTCAAGTGGAATGGTAATTAGAACAGTTCGACGAGCTAGTTCACCAAGACAGTTCGACAAATCATCGCAACATCGAATATAAGATAGATGACACATCTACAAGTAAAGTTTGTGGGTCACCATAGTGGGTTACTTCCAATAGAAGTTGTGTCTTTTGGTTTTGTTGAGCTGATGCTTGCTGATTGCGAACTTTGGCCCATGCAGGTTGCAATTTGGTATACATAATAACTCGATGCAATATTTACTAATTTTTTTAAAAGTTTAATATTAGATTTTCAATATCTTATATGCTTTCAAATTATAAGATTAAATTTCAAAATAGTTTCTTGATCATTTATGTGTAGCCATTTTAGTCTTATAGAATCACTCTTTTTGTAATAAAGTTTCTCGGATTTACAATGTTAATCCAAAATATATCCCTCAGATAAAATTTGTGATACAAATTTGATCCACTATGGTTCTATCATTGTACAAAATTGATTCAAAATGATATCTCAAGCGCTAAATTAAAATTAATTTTGCAAAGTTGACAGACAGAGTAATTGGAGAAATGTAAATTTTAAGATTAAATTGCCCAATNGATATATATATATATATATATATATATATATATTGGTTGTACGAGATGAAAAGATAAATGAATAAATTCTATGTATCAGATAAATACTTGTAAAGCATGCAAGCATATTCAATGATCTAGTCCGAGGAAAACAACCACGATAAACGTCCTCTAATAAACTAATACCTAATAGTTTTTCTTGTTACCTATTGCATTACAACTGTATCTTATCACCATCCCTTTTTTTTGGGAGATTTAAGTACATACCACTCAATTTTTAAATTCCAATTTTTACATATTAATCACCTTACATATTGCATATGAAAGACTATATTTCCTTTCAAGAAGTTAAAATATTTATATTTTTGACGTGATATGGAAGACGGTGGGTATGCTATCGGCAAAATGTATGATTGTAGCAAGGAATAGTTCATTAGGAATGGTCTAGAACGACACCTTCCTTGCCTCTGAGTATGGGCTTCCATCGCAACAAACTCTTTTAGCTTTCGTGCATACCATTTCTTTAATAAGATTTTAGAGGTGATTTCATCCCTCTATATCATGTCTATGATTGCAATGATAGATACAATACTTGTTGAGATTTCCTTGGAAGCTCCCAGCCTTCATCGATAGAGGTCCTTTGAAGAATTCTTTGTTCTGGATGACCTCTACAATTTCAGCCATGGATACTCACAAAGGAGTGATTTCTAATGTGGAGGGATGAGGCACCACTTTTCTTCTTTCTGGCTTCTTCACCATAAGACTTTAATCGGGCACGCCGATCGCTGACACAGTTGAGGATATCTTCTAGGGATATATCGTTGATTGCTAGGGGGAATCTATGCTTGGATTCTTGATGCTCATGAGAATCTCTTTGATGGAACTTTTTCTTTGATCATTCCATATTAGAGGGGTTTGACAAATAATTATATTATTCAATTGTTATATGATCATTGGCAAACTCTAGGAGTTCAACCAAATTTTTAGGTTTTTGTAAGACTAGTGCCTATCAAAATGTGACATTATGCATGCCTTGTATTAGTGTCACATGGNTAACAGTTTTTCTTGTTACCTATTGCATTACAACTGTATCTTATCACCATCCCTTTTTTTTGGGAGATTTAAATACATACCACTTAATTTTTAAATTCCAATTTTTACTTGTTAATCACCTTACCTATTGCATATGAAAGACTATATTTCCTTTAAAGAAGTTAAAATATTTATATTTTTGACGTGATATGGAAAACGGTGGGTATGCTATCTGCAAAATGTATGATTGTAGCGAGGAATAGTTCATTAGGAATGGTCTAGAATGGCACCTTCCTTGCCTCTGAGTATGGGCTTCCATCGCAACAAACTCTTTTAGCTTTCCTGCCATACCATTTCTTTAATAAGATTTTAGAGGTGATTTCATCCCTCTATATCATGTCTATGATTGCAATGATAGATACAATACTTGTTGAGATTTCCTTGGAAGCTCCCAGCCTTCATCGATAGAGGTCCTTTGAAGAATTCTTTATTCTGGATGACCTCTATAATTTCAGTCATGGATACTCACAGAGGAGTGATTTCTAATGTGGAGGGAAGATGCACCACTTTTCTTCTTTCTGGCTTCTTCACCATAAGACTTTGATCGGGCACTCTGATCGCTGACACAGTTGAGGATATCTTCTAGGGATATATCGTTGATTGCTAGGGGGAATATATGCTTGGATTCTTGATGCTCATGAGAATCTCTTTGATGGAACTTTTTCTTTGATCATTCCATATTAGAGGGGTTTGACAAATAATTAAATTATTCAACTGCTATATGATCATTGGCAAACTCTAGGAGTTCAACCAAAATTTTAGGTTTTTGTAAGCCTAGTGCCTATCAAAATGTGACATTATGCATGCCTTGTATTAGTGTCACATGAGTGACATAAGGTTCAGAATTTTTTAAATTGATCATCTCATGCTAGAATCTGGTGATAAAGCTTTGTAGGCTTTCAAATGCAACTTGTCGGATTCTTAGCAAATATTGAGAGTTCTTTTGTGGCTTTTGAGCGGTAATGAATTGAGCTATGAATATTTGTTTAAATTTATCAAAAGAGGTGATAAACCATACTAACAAGTTGTTGTACAAGCACAAAGCTAACTCATTGAGCATTAGGAGGAATAAATGACACTTTTAGGGTGCCATTTATTCATATTAGGCAAACTAGTGATTTGAAGAAAGCTACATGATCGATAGAATTGGTTAGATCTTTAAAAGAGTCTAGCAAGGAAATTTTGAACCCTTTAAAGGGTTTTTCTTCAATGATTTTTGGGATAGAGCATGCTCCAGTAATCACCTCCTTCTTCATGTCTTCTTCCCGTGTCTTCTAAGGAGTCCACTGTCTCTTCACTAGGAATGTATGGTGCATCATCGTCGTCATTCTCTACTTCATCAAATGCTGAACCTTGGGCTCTCTTTACCCTGACTCGAGATGGTTCTTATTTGAGTGGTTGGTCTCTCTATTATTCATGCCTTCAAACCACTGAACTCGACAATTCCATATGTCCTCCCAAACAATTGCTGGAACAGGTTCTTGATCCCTTTTTCCTTTATTCTTCTATTTTATTATTCATGTTTTTTTTTATTCCTCATTTTGAGGTGCCAAAAACTTTCTAGTAAAATTCATGGTTGTCCCTCATTTCTCCTTGAAATAAAAGAACTATCAACTAGATATTGATAATGAGTGTCATACTTCCCACACCTTTCAAGTTTTTTAATCCTTCTAAGATGTGAGATCCCTTTTAATTTGTGAACTCATACAATCCGAGAAATATCCTAAGAAAGAAGTGAGAAGAAGCTGTGTGTTTCTTATAAAGTTCTCTGAGGATTCAAGATTGAGAGAGGATAAAAATAAGAATCTACTCCTTCCCTTTTTCTGATTATTTATTTACTTGAGAGCCCATGTACTAACACAGGGGTTTGAAAAATAGTCATAAAACTAGGCCATAAGTTATGTTGTACGCAACCTGATTAGACTCCTCATTGACACAATGACAATTTTGAATTATCGTGTTATTAATAAATGAAAATATACATGTTGACATATAAAAACTTATCTTTCTTCTGCATCAAAGAGCATCTCATAGAGCTCGATGATGTAGCTAGGTAGTTGTCAGTGAGTTCAGTGAGAAGGTCCCACTAACTAATACTAGTATAAAATAAAATCTCGGATAATGGAGGCTAATTTGGTTGCAAGAACTTACTTGAAGATCTAAGTAAGATTGAACCATTCTAAAAGGCTTTCTAGCATGCTGACGTCCTTCGAGTTACTCATAGAATACTTTTGGTCCGTAACGAGAATACTTTTGGTCTGTAAAGAGCCTTACAATTTGTCGATTCCAGTAGGGGAGTGTGTGTGTGCCCTTCTTTAGTCCCTCCCTCTTTATGCATGTACAAAAAAAATATAAAAATTCAAGTTGTGTCGTATGAAGTCTGCCCAACATAACTTGATAAAAGGACCACGACATCTGTGTTAGGCAGCTCATAAATGAGGATATGGCCTATATCAATCCTTGGTGTTTTTCTTGACTTTTGCATTCCTATCTAAGAGGATTGTTGAGGAGGCGAGCTAGGCTAGTGAGTATATATGATTGGTCATTTCGTCAAGTGGAATGGTAATTAGACCAGTTCAACAAGTTAGTTCACCAAGACAATTCGACAAATCATCGCAACATCTAATATAAGATAGATGACACATCTACTAGTAAATTTTGTGGGTCACCATAGTGGGTTACTTTCGATAGATGTTGTGTCTTTTGGTTTTGTTGAGCTGAATCAAATCCATGATGCTCGCTGATTGCGAACATTGGCCCATGAAGGCTGCAATTTGGTATACATAATAACTCAATCCAATATTTACTGATTTTTTAAAAAGTTTTATATTAGTTTTTCAATATCTTACATGCTTTCAAATCATAAGATTAAATTTCAAAATAGTTTCTTGATCATTTATGTGTAGCCAATTTAGTCTCATTGAATCACTTCTTTGTAATAAAGTTTCTCGGATTTACAATATTAATCCAAAATAATCCCTCAGATAAAATTTGTGACATAAATTTGATCCACTCTCGTTCTATCATTGTACAAAATTAATTCAAAATGATATCTCAAGGNTCGGATTTACAATATTAATCCAAAATAATCCCTCAGATAAAATTTGTGACATAAATTTGATCCACTCTCGTTTCTATCATTGTACAAAATTAATTCAAAATGATATCTCAAGGACTAAATCAAAATTAATTAGGTAAAGTTGACAGACAAATTAATTGGAGAAATGCAATTTTTGAGATTAGATTACCCAATATGTTCAGTTAAGAGATCATTTTCGACTTTAACCATAAAATTGCATATTATTTATAATAAAATATCAAATAAATGAATAAACATCCAGATTTAAAACCTATTTATTAGTAATTAAATTTAACCAAAAAACCTATTTAGAATTAANAAGGACTAAATCAAAATTAATTATGTAAAGTTGACAGACAAATTAATTGGAGAAATGCAATTTTTGAGATTATATTACCCAATATGATCAGTTAAGATATCATTTTGGACTTTAACCATAAAATGCATATTATTTATAATAAAATATCAAATAAATGAATAAACGTCCAGATTTAAAACCTATTTATTAGTAATTAAATTTAACCAAAAAACCTATTTAGAATTATACCAATTGAATTAATTAATGTCAATATGTTAAAACATTATTTCTTTATATTATTAAAACCAGTTAAAAAACTAATTGCGCTCAATTAAATTCTATTATGCATTACTTCTGACAAAAAAAAGAAGAAGAAAATGTTTCTATACGATTTATATATATATATTAAAGCATGCAGACATCGTAGGGTGCAATTGAATATGTCATATGGGTGCTTATATTCATATATGAAATCTGTAGGGTATATGAAGGAATGTTTGTAAGGATGTTTTTAAGTAGTGTGATTCTTCACCCATTAGATAGAAAAGATGTATTCCAGCAATTGCATTGATCATTGATTTTGTCCAGGGAATCATTAAACTGAGTCTGCTTAGTTCTGCCCTTGAGCAACTGCACTCCAAGGTAAATGAGTGGAACATATCCAGTGTTGAAGCCAATAAACTCATTGATACAGTGTGTAGTGTTTGCATTTGTTTTTGAGCTAAATAGAATATGTCATTTTTGTTGATTAAAAACCCTCCCTGAAGATTACTGAAACTTCACTAAGTATTTATAGATAGCCTTGACTGCAGTTTTAGTAGCTTTGGAAAACAAAATAAAACCATATGCGTAGGAGAGGAGGTTGGCTCTCAAATTAGATCTGTGGTTAAATTCATATGAGAAGAATTTGAATAAAGTTGGTTTAGTGATCCTGAAAGATAGTCAAAGGCAAGAAAAAAGATGGTGAAGGATAAAGGATCCCATTACTTAATTCCTCTAGTAGCATGGAAGAATCCATGAGCACTGCCATCACCAAAACACGTTGGGCATTATTTGATAGCCACCTCTCAATATATTTGATAAATGTCTGAGAAAAGCCCCTTGTTGTCAAAATTTCAGTAATGAAGTCCCAATTTATAGTGTCGAAAGCCTTCTTTAAATCAAGTTTGAATATAACATTCCCCCCTCTACATTTTCTATCAAACTCTTGAAGTAGCTCCCGAATAAGCAGAACATTGTCAGCAATGTTTATCCCTTTCACTACTGCAGATTGATTAACACATATTAGGATATGGAGGTGAGGTTGGAGTTTATGAACCAAAATCTTGTTAATGATTTTAGAGATGAAATTTGTTTGACTAATCTAAAATCATCCTAGGTTCTTCTTAACATGTTTTTGGGACAAGTGTGATAGTGTAAGCACTGAAATTCTTGAGAGGGTTAGTAGCCATGAAGAGACTTTGCACTGCCTTAATAACATGCTTTTTGACAACACTCCAAGTTTTTTTTTATATAAAAATCAGAGGAGAAACCATCTGGCCTAGCTGTTTTATTACTATCTATGGAATTGAGAGCCACTAAAATTTCTTCTTCCATAGGCAGATAAGTGAGATCAAATTGTTTACAAAATTTCTGTAAGAAATGAAGAGATCCTTATTAATAGGTAATTTGTCTTCTTGCCTGTTTATAAGTAATCCTTGAAATTATTAGACAACATCTCTAGCAATATCATTAACACAAGTGAGTTTCTGCCCCTCAGAATTCCTAATAGACAGAGTCATGTTACATATTCTCGTATAGTTAATGTAAGCATGGAAATACTTGGAGTTCTTTTCTCCTTCAATAAATTTTGAAACAATAGATTTCTGTTTTAGGAAAGTTTTATAAAAGGATATTTTAAAGAAGAGAATTTCATTAGCCATATAGAGATCAGATTCTGATACCAAACCCTTCTGAAAGTCATCTTCCAGCTTTTTAACTTGGTCTTCAGCTTATTTGCCTTTGGTGTAGATATTCCTAAAGTTGTTCCAGTTCCAATCTTTAAGGTGTTTTACTAGCCTCTTGTTGGGCGCCAAATTAGGAATGTTGTTGGTTTAAAATATATTTAATTTAATATATATATATATATAGTTTTGAAAAGAAGCATTTTAAAATTTGAAAGTACGAGACCTAACCGATCTCATATAGATAACAGTTTATATAAATGAGCACAACACTACAAGCTATGTATCTATCTCGGAGAATAGACATGTTACTTGATAGTGAGACTCAATTAAATAAACAAAAAAATTATGACATCCAATTTGGTGAGCGAAGTTTTTTATGTTGACCGATAAATTTATTTATTTAATATAAAAAATTTGACAGGATTTATATTACGTGGGTTCTAAAGTTTCCTATAAGGGGAATCCTTATTGTTATTTACATCTTAAATGGCCAAATTCATATAAGAAAACTCTCGATATACATCAAAGGCCTTCAAGATTTCAAATTTTAGGATTTTTAAGGTTAGACACAGTAAATTCTTAATGGGAAAGATTGAATATGAACAGTTATTTTCGGAATCTAACTGGAGAAAATTAGGGGATGCCACAGATCTTCGGAATAAACTCAATGACTTCCCAAGCTATCTTATGGTTTGACTTCAATTTTGAGAAAAATATTATTAGATGTTCCATCTTGCCAATTTTATTATTTAGGGCTTACACTTGCATGTCACTGATCATGCAAGTAGCTTTGAAGATAGAAAAATTTATGTCGTAACGAACTACAACCTTCTAGCCTAAAGCGAGGTAAGCCTTAGATCGCACAACATGGTTGTGTAAAGTCCAAAAGATAAGTTGAGGATTTAGGTTGTACAAGTCGAGCTACCTCGAAATCCTATGATTTGTTATTTAATTCTAGGGAGGGTTTAGCTTGTGTAGATCGATTTTGGTCGTAGAACGTCGTCCTTCACCTCCTTTAGCTTTTTTCCAGCTACTCCAGGTTTACTATTTTTTGTCTTATGCCTTTCTTTCAATCATTATTAATCTAATTAATTCACATGTATGTGTTTGGGTTTTGTAGTAATCCACACTAGGTAAACAGACAACTGTTTTCTATCATACATGTTTTTCAATTACATATATAAATGTGAAGGTAAGAGGACAATAAAAGAAAAAAAACTGTAGTAAAGAAAACTATTGTAAATATATAAACAAGCATATATGGGCCTCTACCACCGCTGCATGGTTAGTAGCATAATATAATATAATTTGTAGGGAGTTTAAATAAATTACAGAAAAATATAACAAGAACAACCAACACGAAAAGTCGAAAGCGAGTCCTAAGAAAAAACGAGTATGTAAAAGAAAACCCCTAATAATATATGAAACACCGGGACTGGGTGTAAAAATTCTATGAAGGTGGGGGCTGTAAGCTGGACTGTGTGCATCTCAACCTTGAGTAAGAGCTACCAACCCGATAAATTACGGAGGGCAGTCCTAACCTCGATCCAAGCGATTAACCGTGAACCTTCAAGAGTTTTTTTTTTTTTTCATGCATGTAGAATTTACTTTAGTAGGAAAAAGTAGTTATGTTGATAAAAAGATTGTTGTTTGAAATATTTTTGCAAGGTAGTGTAGTCCACAGATTAATTACTGAAATCAAGCTAGGACTACTGGTAACCTAAGAGTATCGGAGGTAGCAATTTTATCAAGAGTCGGCGAATAATATCGTCTGTCCTATACTCTCTCCTTATTGAAGGTCCTTGAGGCAGGAGATATTATTCCAAATCCCACTTGGCATCTCTCAGTCATCACACATTAGCATTATCGTCATCACACTAGCCACCTAGACATCAAACTTACATAAGCCCGATGATCCATATGTGGCGAAAGAAATAACCCCATTTGTTCATATAGATTTAAATACTTTATAGAAGACCTAAATTTTTTAACATTGAGTCGTAAATGTAGGATAAGTAGTGTAGGGTGTTTTTATTGATTTGAGTGAATTAACGAGTCCCGATGTATAAATTGGTAGGTACCTAAAAGTTTTAAGGATGGTTTTCTTGAACAAAACATAATAAGTTCAGTTGTCATTCAAAATATCTAAAAGATTGTAAAAGTGTTCAGAGCATAATCCTAAACAACTTTTAAAGTATTCTGAATCATTTCAAGTTCATTTAAACTTTTTATGTCCTTAAATTAATCTTTCAAAGCTAATCGAAGATTCAGTGATGATATTTTAACCTGTGCTCAATGAACCTTGATGATTCAATTATCCCATGAGCGGAGTATTTAGGCATTCATTTAATGTTCTTCGTATGAATTATGTGAGTGAATATCTCCATTATTTTTCTTAGATTCCTCTAGTCCCAAGGGACACTCCAAACTACTTTTCAAAATTTTTCAAATTATATTTAATTTATTATAATTATTTTCTTTTTGTAAAAGTCCCTTTTACTTTAAAATATAGACTTTGACATTAAAAACAATTCAAACGAGTCTCAAATTATTACAGAGTTTTAATGTATTAATTATCTTCAATGTGGACCAAATTTTTGTGAGTTTTTGAATTATCTTTTATTTTCTTAATTATTCATAATTTTTAATGATTTAAATAAATGAAATTTTAGGGGTGTCTTCTAAAATTTCATAAGTCATAAAATGAAAATTCACTTTAAATTATTGGAAATATATTTATATTTTTCTTAAGGTCCTCTGACGACAGTGAACGTACCATAATAAGTCTTGTATTTTTTTATTTATATTTTAATTTTTATGAATTACTTAATAGAAATAAAGGTACCTAACATGAAAAATAAGGGCTTTCAGTCTTAGGTCTGTCCTCTGACTTTAGAAAAATTAGAGAATACTCCTAAGCACATGAAGATCAAACCCTCCAAATTTCATGTCATTGTGGCTAATGTATAATTATTTATGATTAAAATAAGTTCTACATCATTTAATTAATTAAAAATAAACTACACGACAAACAATTTTACTTTTTAGTTCATAATATTTTTCTATGTTCACTGAGTAAATTAGTATTTTTTATTTTATTTTTATGATTTTTCTATACCAAGTTATGCATTTTCAAAGTTCCTAAAATTAATTAAATAAAGAATACCTTGATTTTTCTTCTTGTCCATGTGGCGCCACACAATCCTACGACCCATCAAAGCTACGCATGTCGCGCTCCATTTGACGTCACCTTCCGAGTGAACAGCAACACATCCCACCTTTACTGTTTCATCTCCTTGTCTGGCCTGATCTACATCATCCAACTGATACATGCGTGACCTGACGACTCCAGATCATCGTCCCAAATCTCCCCAACCTGAGAACCATCCAACTTCTAACCCTAATTTCTTACTCGATACTCAATCAAATCGCATGGGGGTTTGTTCACAGACTTTCATGTAGGCCAGATAAACCTATCTATATGGTTACATGCATATGAAATACAAGTATACTTCACAATTGATGAACCGAGCCAAAATTTACGGATTTTGAGTTATACCTTAAACCAGGAGGTGAGGTCTCAATTGGGGTTGTTCTGGAGCTTTGCCTTGGTCCCACAAACTTCCTCTAAGCGTTAGTTCTAGCAGATGTTGGAGTTGTATCAGAGTTCAATCAATAGGTGGCACGACCTTGGTAAAAGTTTGGTGTAAAGGGCTCTAGGGACGGGGATTTGTTTGGGGAACTTCCTCCCTTGCTCTATTGAAGCTCATTATTGAATCAATTTGGAGATTGGTCGAGGTTTATGGTATGACAAAAACATTCCCTAGATTTTAAAGATGAAATTAGGCTTGGACAGCGAGAATGGTTGGTTGAAGACAGTGGATTTGATTTTAGGAGGTTAGGAGAAGCTCTTGAGAAAATTCGGTAGAGTCTCACCAAGGATTTGATCATCTCCTCTTTTGGCCGTGAGAGGGGCGGTTTAAATAGAGGAGGACAGAAGGCTCAATTGACCAAGCCAATGGGTGCAAAGTGCTGCCAAGGTGGAGCGGTGCAACAATCCAATTGGAATGAGCCACATTTGATGGGTATAATCTAGGTCCAAGCCATGGTGGCTCCCCTCGAGTTTGGGTTTTTTTGGCAAGTAGGGTAGCCAACCAGGCTAGGTGAGGTGGCTAGCTGACTCGAGGGAGTCAAATGGAGGTTTAAGTTTGATTAAGATGGAGTTTTAGTCAAGTGATGACGAACATGGGTCACTTAGCCAAATTTAGGAAGTTACTCTCTAATTTGAGGGACCCTTGGTCCAAGGAACCAAAATAGGGCCATAAGTGATGTGATTAGCATTCTAAGACACTAACCAAGGAACGAAAAGATTAAGCATGGGTTGGTTCCAATGGCTTTGGTTAATTTGGATTTTAGGCTCAAAATTAGGGTTTAGGCTGAAAATTAGATTTTGGCTTAACTTGGGCTTGGATCCAAATCAATTTAAGTCTCGATTTGGTCTAGGAGAATGCCATGAAGCATTTAGAAAACAAATTTCATAAAATTGGATTAATGACAAGGTTCAATTTGATGGAATTTTGATTTAGGGTCAATTTGAGACATTTGGCTTGTGGCTAAGATTTGAGGACAGAATTGGGTTCAATTGGGTTGGATTTTGATTTTAATTGGGCTTAGCCATGATTTATTTTGATTTTGATTTGAAATTGGAGAGGTTCAAAATAGATTTGCTGGAAATTGGGAGTGATTTGGCGATTTAAGGCATTTGGTGGTAATTTGAAAATTTTGGCCAATTTTGTGGATTTAGGTGAAACTGTGGTTATTGGGTGGTTAGGATTGGTTTGGGTGAAGTTTGGAATGATTTTGGAAATTTTGAGAAATGAGGGGCATTTTGGTAATTTTGGTAAAATTAGGGGTAGAAGACCAAAGGGGGGTGTTTAGGTGAAATTGGAGTTTATTGAAGATTCTAATTATAATTTTACCCTTTTTGTGCCATGAGACCAAGCGGAAGCCCATTTTGGATCCTCCGTGTGCTGGCCTTGGCCACCCTAGCCAAAAGCTAAGAGTTTGGGTACCACCCACGCGAGTTCCCAAAATAGTGGAGATGGATTAAATGCGACTGATTTTAGGGTTTCGGGGAATGTGTGTGAGGGGTTTAAGTATTTGTGTGTGTGTAGATTTGACCAAGACCAAAACCAAGCCGCTTAGGACTTACCCTATGGCCTTAAAATCTTATAGGGACTCCTTTTATGGTAGAGATTTAAACCATGCATGTGGAACACGAATAAAGACAATGTGATGCTTAGAATTTCTACTGGGTTGGGTTTCATCACAAGTCCTCAAGGATAGTCAACAGAAAAGTCCTATGACAAGCTTATAGGCTTCTAGGGAAGAAAAACTAAACTTTAACCAAAAAAACTTATTTAGATCATACCAATTGAATTAATTAATGCCACTTTTTATAATTCGATTATGTTCACTAAAATGTTATTTCCTTAGATTATTAAAACCAATTAAAAAATTAATTTCAGTTGATTAAAGTTTATTATGTGAAAACACCTGACAAAAAAAGAAGAAAATGTTTCTTACNTCGCAACATCTAATATAAGATAGATGACACATCTACAAGTAAAGTTTGTGGGTCACCATAGTGGGTTACTTCTAATAGAAGTTGTGTCTTTTGGTTTTGTTGAGCTGAATCAAACCCATGATGCTTGCTGATTACGAACTTTGGCCCATGAAGGCTGCAATTTGCTATACATAATAACTCGATCCAATATTTACTGGTTTTTTTTAAAAAAATTATATTAGTTTTTCAATATCTTATATGCATTCAAATTATAATATTAAATTTCAAAATAGTTTCTTAATCATTTATGTGTAGCCAATTTAGTCTCATAGAATCACTTTTTTGTAATAAAGTTTCTCGGATTTATAATGTTAATCCAAAATAATCCCTCAAATAAAATTTGTGATATAAATTTGATCCACTATGGTTCTATCATTGTACAAAATTGATTCAAAATGATATCTCAAGGACTAAATTAAAATTAATTTTGTAAAGTTGACAGACAGATTAATTGGAGAAATGTAAATTTTGAGATTAAATTACCCAATATGATCAGTTAATAGATGATTTGNTATATAATTTTTTTTAAGATTGATAGACGGTTGGGACCGCCGATCAACCCCTACAGGTTAAAGGGGCGGACCCCCTTTTTGTTTGGGTGCTATTCAAATCCTCCCGAAAGTGTTAGGACTCAAACCCCCCACTCGAGGGTCTTACGACAAGGTCACTGCCTATGAGCCAGATCTCGCGCGCCCGCACACACACACACACTTACATNTATATATATATATATATATATATATATATATATATAAATAGATAGATAGATAGATAGATAGATAGATAGATAGATAGACAGACACACACACATATATCACGTCAGATAAATACTTGTAAAGCATGCAGGCGTCGTAGGGAGCAATTGAACGATCTAGTTTTGAGGAAAACTACGGTAAACGTTCTTGTTACCTATTGCATATGAAAAACTATATTTCCTTTCAAGAAGTTAAACTATTAATATTTATGACGTGATATGGAAAACGTGGGTGGTCTAAATATAAACGCAATATTTAATTGCTAGATAAATTAATACATAGAAATTTAATGGTTTGTATACAAGTGTCCCCTTTTTCCCTCATCTCAGCCGGAAAACTCTGCATCACATGAAATCAGAAAATATCCTCCAGTAATAGTTATATACATTCCTCACACTCTACAAACTATATTGGCATAGAAAAAGAGCATCCAGCAATGGCCTCTCCTATTTTGCTGCTCTTCAATGCATTTCTACTTTCTTTGAGCTTAATGAAGGATTTTCTTCTCTTATGCAACGCTGATCTCACTAATGGTTTTATTCCCTTGTACCTAACTGAAGCAAATTTTGAACTACAGAAGCCATATGATGTACCTTTAGCAGACCGCTATAGCTATGCTAACGGTGTGCACCGCATGTGGGTTTACTCCATTGACAGGCCATATAAAGCTGGAAGCCCTACTGGCCCACGAACTGAGATTCGATTCAACGTACTTGATTTCATTTATGTGTATATTCTAGCTTTCAAACTTTACGTATATTTATTATTCTTAATTTTCTTTTGAAATTATTGTGTGGTAGGGTTATGATTATTCTAGCGGAATATGGCATTTTGAAGGGTATGTTTTTGTGCCATATGGAACAAGTGGCGCATCTATCATGCAAATTCATCGAACAAATGGAGAGAAACCGGCTACAGATTTGATGCTTACCGTTTTTAATGGAGAATTGAGGTTCTACTCCGGGGAAGTAATGGAATCAAATATTTACAACAGATGGGTAAAAGTGAATGTGATACATAATGTTGATGCTAATAAGTTGACCATTTTTATTAATGGTGTTATAATGCTTGAAGTCGATGGACAAGGTGTCAGTAATTTTTATTTCAAATGTGGTGTTTATGCACAACGTAATGGCCGCTACTATATGGAATCAAGATGGAGGGATATCAAAATTTATAAGAAGAAACTTTACAATGAAGGCGGATTAGACAATATAAAGAATTGATATATATGTAACGTGTGTGTGAGTTTACCAATATTCATTATAAATTTTAATAAGTATGTTTGTGTTATTTGTTTTCTATAAATCAAGTACATTATCTTGCAATAACCCATTACTTAGCCATTAAAGGTATTGTATTATTCATGTATGTTTTAAGAGATTAAATAATCAAGCAAGAAGTTTAAGGTAATATTAGTCTCTCCTTTAATATAATTTAACCATAATGATCAATATTTGTGTGATTAATAGCATTTGAAACTACTAATAACTTATAAGTTGTAATTTTATAAAAAAGTTAATTAAAATTATTTCATCTCAGATTATTATAAAAAAATTGATGAAGTAATTCTTAAATTTGAACTAGAATGAAATTAAATATATCATAAGCTTTTTTCTTATTTAAAATAAGTGAAAATTAAGCCATTTTTTTTTCTAATATGTATTTTATTCGTTGCAAGCAATGAAAGGAGCCTTAGTATTTTTTTATTGATTCAATATATCATATAAGTATTGTTTTCATTCCAAGTGATCAAGAAAAATACATATACACTTGCTAGTCATTAGGTTATAAGTTAATACATTAATCAAAATTGAAAATTCTTATCATCTCCTAGATCCACAAACATCAAAGCAAAGAGCATTGATGAGCGTGGTTGACTACTTCATATGTTGATTTTCGTCATGTAAAACAAATCAAGTTCACACCAACATCATACTATTTTGGCGAACCTTTCATTTGTTATAGAACTAACTTTATATAAACTTTATGTAATGTATATGATGAAGTTGGTAGACAATCTTCTCTTCAACAAGAAAGTTCAAAGTACGCTCTAATAATTGATTTCTATTAATTTTACATATTTTATTTATTCAATCCATGGATAAATAATATATATATATATATATATATATATATAATTTGTGTGTGTGTTCAAGTTCCATGAGAATCAATGAGAAATGTCCTTTAACTTTTATGTGATTTATTTCTACTATTAAACAAGGTTGTACAGGCTTAAGGCATATGAACATTTTTCAGGTATATGCAAAATGAAAAAAAAAAAATGTAGAAAAGTCATTGATGAGGGTAGGATCATCAATGACTTTGTCATTCATACTTTCATTAAGGATAACAAAAGTTTGAGCCCCATCATGAGTCATTTAATATGAACTGGGTTAATCATGTAAATATGCTTGTGACTACTAGTTTTTTAAATTCATATTGAGCTTGATAATTATGAAATCTATGTCTCATGTGGTGTGATTTCCATTAATATTTCTTATGTCATATAAGTAGATCAAAGCATTATTGCATAGATGTTGAACATTATGATCAAGAAACTATTCATAATTTCAAACGTAAATGGAAGATCACAATTTATTTTTTGTATAACCCCATATAAAAATTATATATAGCTAACACATAATAAATTTAGCTTTGAATTTAAACATGCATCCAAATAAAATAACAAAACAAAACCAAATGAAACTTCAACTAAATTTGAATGGTTTCACAAGTGCTATGTATTTAATTAACCCAATAAAAATTTTTCATTCATAAATCTAAGCAAAATATTTGTAGATATATCTCTAGACATAAAAAATAAAGTAAAAAAAAACATGAAATTCAAATAAATTTCAACAAGCTGTAAACAACAAATTGAAAAAGCTTTCACTAAGGTCAAATGAAAATAAAAATCAGTTTTACTTGACAAAATCACAAAAAGATTACTTAGCGAAACTTGTGGAGAAGTTTGACATTTGACTCTAAAGAGAAATCAGAGAATAAACCATTCGGGGACATGTTTAATGAGTTAGAGCACAATTATTGTGTCCAACTAAGAGGAAACCAATAGAAAAAGAAGATAAAATGGTCGAGAAGTCGGTGTCACTTCCATATATATCATGTTTTAGATAGATCATTCAGATATCTGTAAGAAAATTTTTTTGATGTATTTTTCATCATAAAATTTTGGAGAGAAAATTAAACTTTGAATCTACTCTATTCGATGGAAATTGTTGTTAAACAATTTTGTGATGGATTAGTCCGTCAAAAACCTAGCTAGTAATATAAAACTTTTCACTGATTTTAACAACCTTTTTACGGTGTAATTTGAATCTAATATTCACTTGATTCATAAGTATATTCATCTGTGAGCATGTCATTGATAAATTTATTGAATTTAAAAGAACAAAGTGATACAATTAAGAAGATTGAAGAAGTCTTCTCCAAATAGTTTAAAAAGAGCAGAGTTATACTGATCTCACAAATTTATTAATTTGTCTATTAAAATATGACTTTTTAATAAACTTTTTATAGGTCAATAATTGCAAAAATAGATTTACAGATCTAAGTTCGATAGAACTTACTTGGGGTCATATGAACATTGGGAAAATATGTCCAATTTATGATTTGAATGACTTTATATTTCATACAAGATCCTGATCCAATAGAAAAATAATAATAACTTTGGTATTTATGTTAAAAGGCACAAAATTTTAGTTAACAAAATAAACATTAAAATGATCAACGGTCATTAAAAGAGTCAAAGGAAAGGGAGGGCTAAGCAATCCCCATTCAACAAAAAGGAAAGATGAGAAGAGGTAGAGACACTAACTAAAGATTCTTCGAAGTTTTTCCCCTTTTTGGCCAGCCAATTGGTTGGCCTATTACTTTATCTAGGTATGTAAGAAAATATAACATGAATGACAACAGTGAATAGATGGATCTTGTGCAACCACTTCAATAAATACAAAGGGGCCTCCTCAAGGTTATGTAAAATTCTAACAAGCTGTTGAGAATCTAGTTCCACTAATAAACTCTTAAAATTACACCTCTAACCAATGTAAAAAGCCCAATAAATAGCAATCAATTTAGCTTCAAGAGCATCAGGAGCCAGAATGGGGGAGTAAAATAATAATAGATAGTGTTCATTAGAATTTCTGAACACCTCACCAACGCCAACATCCCCAACAAAATAACTTCCATCTATGTTGACTTTTATCCTGTTCATTGGTGGTTTCTTCCAAGAAACTAGGGAGATTAAGGATGTCAGAGTATTAACATTAGAAGGTGAGCTAACTCTATAAATGTTAGAAAATCTATGGTAATGAATTATCTTTTGAATGTAGAAAATACAATGTTTGGTTGTCTGTGCAGTCGAAGACTTGAGCCCATCAAATTTGGTTTGGTTTCTAAGCATCCAAATAAATCAAGCCACTATGCAAGGCATGGGTGAAAGATCAACAGCATTCCAGTCAACCCAATTTGTATTAAAGAGATTCCAACTCAATTGAATACTATCCTCGGTAATTTTATCCATGATATTTGCCCAAGTTTGTTGAACAAGGGACAACTAAAGAAAAAATGATCTAAAGTTTCCTCCTCCTGATTGGATAAGTAACAACAGTAAGGGCCTCTCAGGCCTTTTAATTTGGGGATAACATCAGCTGGGAGAATTTTCCTTAATAATCTCTAACAGAAAAAAGACATGGAGGGGGTTAAAAATCTACACCAAATAGCCTCAATCCAAGCTTTTTTAACCCAGGGGAAGAACCTATTTTATATATATATATATATATATATATATATATATATATATATATATATATATATATATATATAAGATGATAGAGTTTGTGATGAGGCCCTATTTAGTGATTAATTTATCTTTCTTTTCTTTAAAAAATGGTGTACTCATTACTAATTTAACTTGAGTACCATTCAATAGAGTATTTAACATTTTGCAGTTCCATTGATTCTCATCCTATCAATCATTAACCTGGAGATAGTAACTGACTGCATTTAGATTATGATAAAGAAATTCACCATTACATACCAAATTGTCTAACTAAAAGTTAACTTGGCATTCACCCCACTCTCAAATGAATAATTCTTCAGCTTGATTTCAAATACCCAACATGCTAAACTGGGTTTAGAGTCCCCTAGTTTTTTTTTGAAACTAAAGATGGATGCAAGTTCTTGCAATATTTACCTTTCATAAGCTTATCCCACAATGAGTCTTGTACTCTAAACTTAATCCACAGTTTACATAAATTTATGAACCAGACGTGTTGAAAACTTTTGAAGCCAAGACCACCAGCCTAAGGTGGTTTGAAAACCTTCTGTCAACTCATGCAATCCATTTTGGTCAGCGAAATCTTTTATGTTGACCGACAAGTTCCTTTATATAATATTAAAAATTTGACAGAATTTATATTACATGGGTTCCAAAGTTTCCTATAAGGGGAATCCCTATAGTTAATTACATCTTAAATGACCAAAGCCACATAAGAAAACTCTCGATTTAGATATGAGGTATTGCCGTCAAGATTTCAAATTTTAGGATTTTTAAGGTCGGACACAGTAAAATTTAAATGGGAAAGATTGAATAGGAATAATTATTTTTGGAATCTAAAGGGACAAAATTAGGGGATGTCACGGATCTTCAAAATAACCTTAGTGACTTTCCAAGCTATCATATGGTTTTGCTTCAATTTTGAGAAAATATTATTAGATGTTTCATCCTGCCAAGTTTATTATTTAGGGCGTACACTTGCATGTCACCGATCATGCAAGTAGCTTTGAAGATAGGAGGATTTATGTCGTAATGAACTGCAAACTCATAGCCTAAAGCGAGGTAGGGCTTAGATCGTACAGCATGGTTGTGCAAATTCCTAAAGATAGGTTGAGGATTTAGGTTGTACAAGACGAGCTACCTCGAAATCCTATGGTTTGTTATTTAATTCTAGGAAGGTTTTGTTTGTGTAGATCGATTTTCGTCGTAGAACGTCGTCCTTTACCTCCTTCAGAGTGTTCCAAGCTCCTTGTTGGCAGTTACTCTAGGTTTAGTATTTTTTGTCTTATGCCTTTCTTTCAATCATTATTAATCTAATTAATTAACATGTATGTGTTTGGGTTTGTAGTAATCCACCCTAGATAAACCAACTACTGTTTTCTGTCATACAAGTTTTTTAATTACATATATAAATGTGAAGGTAAGAGGAAAATAAAAGAAAAAATGTAGTTAAGAAAACTACTGTAAATATATAAACAAGCATACCTGGGCCTCTACCACCGCCGCATGGTTAGTAGCATAATATAATATAATTTGTAGGGAGTTTAAATAAATTACAAAAAAAATATAACAGGAACATTCAACACGAAAAGTTGAAAGCGTATCGTAAGAAAACAAGAGTAAGTAAATGAAAACCCATAATCACATATGAAACACCGGGACTGGGTGTAAAACTTCTATGAAGGTAAGGGCTGAAAGCTGGACTGTGTGCATCTCAACCTTGAGTACGAGCTACCAACCCAATAATTTACGGAGAGCGGTCCTAACCTCGATCCAAGTGATTAACTGTGAACCTTCAAGGGTTTTTTTTTAATTTAATTTTCATGCATGTAGAATTTACTTTAGCAGGAAAAAGTAGTTATGTTATGAAAATGATTGTTGTTTGAAATATTTTTGCAAAGTAGTGTAGTCCACAGATTAATTACTGAAATCAAGCTAAGACTACTAACCTAAGAGTATCGGAGGTAGCAATCTTATCAAGAGTCGGTGAATAATATCGTCGGTCCTATCCTCTCCCCTTATTGAAGGTCCTTGAGGCAGGAGATATTATTCCAAATCCCACTTCGTATCTCTCATTTAGCACACATTAGCACTATCGTCATCACCCTAGCCACCTATAATTCAAACTTACACAAGCCCGATGATCCATATGTGAGAAAAGAAATAACCTCATTTGTTCATATAGATTTAAATACCTTAGAGAAGACCTAAATCTTTGAGCATTGAGTCATAAATGTAGGATAAGTAGTGTAGGGTGTTTTTATTGATTTGAGTGAATTAACGGGTCCCAATGTATAACTTTGTAGGTACCTAAAAATTTTAAGGATGGTTTTCTTGAACAAAGCATAATAAGTTCAGTTGTCATTCAAAATATCCAAAAGATTGTAAAAGTGTTCAGGGCATAATCCTAAACAACTTTTAAAGTCTTCTGAATCATATCGAGTTCAGTTAAACTTATTATGTCCTTAAATTAATCATTCAAAGCTAATCGAAGATTCAGTGATGATATTTTAACCAGTGCTCAATGAACCTTGATGATTCAATAATCCCATGAGCAGGGTATTTAGGCCTTCGTTTAATGTTCTTCGTAGGAATTATGTGAGTGAATATCCTTAATGGCAAGTTGAATTATCAAAGATCTTATGCAAATAATTAAAGCTGACTTGTAGTGCTTTGAAGGTATTTATGATTGATTATGTTTCCTTTTATAAACCTCATTAACCAAATTCATATTAAACCTAGTTCACTACCAAACCCTTAATTTAAGTTTCAGAACAAATTTGTAATAATAAAAAATATTAGAATAATTGGATTAATTCTTATTGAAGGATGGTGCTTATCTAATCACCGATTAGAGGCTTCAAATGAGTAAGTTTTTATCTTCCTAGCTCATTCAAACTACCTTAGGATCATCCAATTAGATCAACTTCCAAGTCACAATAATTTAGTAAAATTACAATTTTACCCTTGTTGTAGGAAAAGTGATGAGTTGGTTTCTACCTCTTAAACCCTTAAGTTTCATACATCTAAGAGAGTTCATTATGATTGATATTACTCATGTACCCTTCAACTTAGCCTAAATTTTAGGTGGAGTTTCAAAATTCCATAATTACCATTTCGCCCTTAAGACTTTCCACTTCATAATTCCTTAAATTTAACTCAAATGACTTTTGAAATTTCCTTGGTACCCCACTCATTGGTCAATTAAGAAATGAGGGGAGAAATTATAATTTTCTTATTTTTATTTGATTTTTTAGTATTTTTTTAGCTCAAAAATAGGGATTTTCAATGTTAGTTCATTTATTTGAAAAAAAAAAGCAAATCCTCTATCCTTAAGAAAATTATTAGAGGTTCACCTGGATCAAATGACCTCTAGAAATAAATTTTCATAATTAATTGAGTTTTTTTTTTAATTATTATAATTATTTGCTTAATTTGGTGGTTAGTTGAATAGAAAATATATTTTTATATAAAAAATTACTCCTTATTTTATTCAAAGTCTCTCCAACTTTAGAGAACCCATTAGAGAACTTAGAGAAACTTATTTTGTATTTTTGTGTTTTTTTATTTTATTTATTGTAATTATTGTAATGCAAAATTAAGGAAAATGCATTTTCAAGCATTTACAAATACATAAATATTTTAATAAAAATATTTTAAGTGGTCCCAAGTGACCAGGAAACACTTTGTGATATTTTGGTGTTTTTTTTTTCTATTTTTGTGATTTTTAATTGGTTTTAAATTGAAAAATTGCTCAAAAATAAACTTTTTATTTTAACATCCATTTTATTTTTCTTAGATTCCTCTAGTCCCAAGGGACACTCCAAACCACTTTTCATAGTTTTTCAAATTATATTTAATTTATTATAATTATTTTTTCCTAAAAGTCCCATTTACTTTGAAATATATACTTTGACAATAAAAACAATTCAAATGAGTCTCAAATTTTTACAGAGGATTAATGTATTAATTATCTTCAATGTGGACCAAATTTTTGTGATTTTTTGAATTATCTTTTATTTCTTAATTATTCATAATTTTTAATGATTTAAATACATGAAATCTTAGTGGTGTCATCTAAAATTTCATTGGTCATAAAATGAAATTTCACCTTTAATTATTTGAACTCCATTTATATTTTTCCTAAGGTCCTCTGACTATAGTGAACCTACCACAATAATTCTTGAATTTTTTTTATTTATATTTTAATTTTTATGAATTATTTAATTGAAATAAAGGTACCTAACATGAAAAATAAGGGCTTTCAATCTTGGGGTGTCCTCTGACTTTAGAAAAATCAGAGAATACTCCTAAGCACATGAAGATCAAACCCTTCAAATTTCATGTCATTGTGGCTAATGTTTAATTATTTATGATTAAAATAAGTTCTACAGCATTTAATTAATTAAAAATAAACTGCACGACAAACAATTTTAATTTTCAGTTCATAATATTTTTCTCTATTCACTGAGTAAATTGGTATTCTTATTTTATTTTTATGATTTTTCAATACCAAGTTATGCATTTTCAAAGTTCCTAAAATTAATTAAATAAAGAATACCCTAATTTTTCTTCTTATCCATGTGGCGCCACACAATCCTACGACCCGTCAAAGCTACGTGTGTCGCGCTCCATTTGACGTCGCCTTCCGAGTCAACAGCCACAAATCTCACCTTTATTGCTTCATCTCCTCGTCTGGTCTGATCCACAGCTTTCAACCGATACATGCGTGATCTCACGACTCCAGGTCATCGTGCCTAATCTCCCCAGCCCGAGAACCATCCAACTTCTAACCCTAATTTCTTACTTGATACTCAATCAATCGCATGGGGTTTGTTCTTACACTTTCATGTAGGCCAGAAAAACCTATCTATATGGTTACATTCTTATGAAATACAAGTATACTTCATAATTGATGAACCGAGCCAAAATTTAAGGATTTTGCGTTATACCTTTACCCAAGAGGTGAGGTCTCAATTGGGGTTGTTCTGGAGCTTTGCCTTGGTCCCACAAACGTCCTCTAAGGATTAATTCTAGCAGAGGTTGGAGTTGTACCAGAGTTCAATCAATAGGTGGCACGACCTTGGTCAAAGTCTGGTGTAGAGGGCTCTAGGGACGGAGATTTTTTTGTGGAACTTCCTCTCTTGCTCTAGTGAAGCTCAAGATTGAATCAATTTGGAGATTGGTTGAGGTTTATGGTATGACAGAAAATGCCCTAGATTTCAAAGATGAAATTAGGCTTGGACAACGAGAATGGATGGTTGAAGACAGTGGATTTGATTTCAGAAGGTTAGGAGAAGCTCTTGACAGAATTCAATAGAGTCTCACTAAGGATTTGATCATCTCCTCTTTTGGCCGTGAGAGGGGTGGTTTAAATAGAGGAGGATGTAAGGCTCAATTGACCAAGCCAGTGTGTGCAAAGTGTTGCTAAGGTGTAGGTTGAGCGGTGCAACTATCCAATTTAAATGAGTCACATTGGATGGGTATAATCTAGGGTACAAGCCATGGTGGCTCCCCTCGGGTTTGGGTTTTTTTGGCAAGTAGGGCTGCCAACCAGGCTAGGCGAGGTGGCTAGCTGACTCCAGGGAGTCAAATGGAGGTTTAAGTGTGATTAAGATGGAGTTTTAGTCAAGTGATGACAAAAATGGGTCACTTAGCCAAATTTAGGAAGTTACTCCCTAATTTGAGGGACCCTTGGTCCAGGAAACCAACTTAGGGCCTTAAGTGATGTGATTAGCATCCTAGGACACTAACCAAGGCACGAAAAGATTAAGCATGGGTTAATTCCAATGGCTTAGGCTAACTTGGATTTTAGACTCAAAATTAGGGTTTAGGCTGAAAATTAGATTTTGGCTTGACTTGGCCTTGGATCCAAGTCAATTTAAGTCTCAATTTGGTCTAGGAGAATGCCAGAAGCATTTGGAAAACAAATTTCATGAAATTGGATTAATGACAAGGTTCAATTTGATGGAATTTTGATTTTCGGTCAATTTGAGGCATTTGACTTGTGCCTAAGATTTGGGGTTGGAATTTGGTTCAATTGGGTTGGAATTTGATTTTAATTGGGCTTAGCCATGATATATTTTGATTTTGATTTGAAGTTGGAGAGGTTCAAAATAAATTTGGTGGAAATTGGGAGTGATATGGAGATTTAAAGCATTTGGGGGTTATTTGAAAATTTTGGCCAATTTTGGGAGATTTAGGCGAAACTGTGGTTATTGGGTGAAGTTTGGATTGATTTTGGAAATTTTGAGACATGGGGGGCATTTTGGTAATTTTGGTAAAGTTAGGGGTAGAAGGCCAAAGGGGGGTGTTTAGGTGAAATTGGAGTTTATTGAAGATTTTAATCATAATTTTACTCTTTTTGTGCCATGAGACCAAGGGGAAGCCCATTTTGAATCCTCCATGTGCTGTTCTTGGCCACCCTAGCCAAAAGTTAAGAGTTTGGGTACCACCCACATGAGTTCCAAAAATAGTGGAGATAGGTCAAATGCGACTGAAAGTGTGCTATTCGAATCCTCCCTTCTTGTCCGTGTGCTATTCGAATCCTCCCGAAAGTGCTAGGATTCGAACCTCCCACTCGAGGGTCTTACGACAAGGCCACTGCCTATGAGCCAGATCTCGTGCACCCGCACACACACACAC
>JXCR01050397.1:147437-167020 GCA_002079205.1 Phalaenopsis hybrid cultivar | reverse complement strand
GATCTTAATTTACTTTCAATCTGGTCAATTGATTTGTTAAAATATGTTGAGTTTTACAACTAAAGTGAAGATTACATCAAAGATTCAGAGAGGTCAAAACCCTTGGAAGTTGGGTGCAAATAAATAGGAAAATAATACTATCGGGCGTAGAAATGGAGATTTTAGAGTGACAGACTAAAATCCTCAATTCGGTCCTATCGTCTGGGTGTTGATGTGTAGAAGTTAGCCCTCAGGTGAGGGGAACGTGGGAGCTCCGAAGTGAGAGCTGGTATCCTCCCAACCTAGCCGCAGAATCAGTAACCAAGCATAAGATTAGTCAATATTTTTTATGTCTAGACCAAAGGGTAAAGAATATGTATGCTCCTATTTGACACAATATAAATTGAACTAAGTCATTTTATCCATTCATTATAATTTCTTCGCAAGGAGAATGATGCTTTCTTATATATTGAATAATCACAATTAAACGTTATTTTCTATAATTAGTTACTATCCAAATTATCTACTTATTTCAATTGCATATTAGTGACAAATAAGCAACTTGAACGTCGTTGTAATTGAAGTGTTACTTTTTATTAAATCTTAGTCCGTATTATTCTATTTCTCCATGTGGGATCGATATCTAGGACTCCATTAGAGCCCTATTATACGTATACTTGCGTTGACAAATTCGACTTTAACATTATTGAATATTATATTTATACATCTGAATCAAATTAGACACATCTATAAAGTCTTGCGTTGACAATTTGCGACTTTAACATTATTGAATATTATATCTATACATCTTTATTAAATCAAACATATATATATATAAAGTCGCAGTCAAGTTTTTGGCATCATGCTGGAATTTAAATCTTCTAGTAGCGTCATCAAATTTTTGTAATTGTTGATTTACAAAAAAAAGGTCGGTCTGCGAAACCTCGAGAAGTTTGACATTTGTTTTTAAAGAGAAATCAGATAATAAACCATTCGGGGACATGTTTAAGAGTTAGAGCATAATTCTTGTGTCCGACCAAGAGGAAACCAATGGAAGAAGATGATAAAATAAGAGAGAGGTTGAAGTTCAATATAAATCATTTTTTAGATGGATAGATCAAAAAAGTTGTCAAAATTTTTTTTGATGTATTTTCATCATAAAATCTTGGAGAAAAAATTAAACTTTTAATTGGCTTTTTCTCGATGGAAATTGTTGTTAAACAATTTTTTGATGGATTAGTCCATCAAGAACTTAGTCGGAAAATTTTCATGAAACTTTCCACAGGCTATAACAACCTTTCTGTAGTGTAATTTGAATATAATATTCACTTGATTCATAAGTCTTTTAATGTGTGAGCATGTCATTTATAGATTTATTGGATTTATAAGAACAAAGTGATACAATTAAAAAGATTTAAAAAGACTTCTCCAAATAGTTTAAAAAGAGCATTGTTTTACTCATCTCACACATTTACTGTTTTGTATATTGAGCAAACAATAAAAATGTGATTTTTATGAACTCTTTATAGGTCAAAGCTTGGAAAAATAGAGTTAATTATTGTATATTGAAGAAGCACGAGGGCTCATCCTTTGGACATGCAGATATGAATGTAGTTATTTAAAACAGTTCGTAATTATTGTGAAGGCCTATTAATTATAACTTGGGTTATGATCATGCTATGCAACTCTTTTTAAAAACGGCTCAAAGCCCATTCAAGAAAATAAAAACAGATTTTGAAAGTCTTGAATCTCTTAATCCTAAATTTTAATTTATCTTGAATATTTTATTTAAGTCATTTTTAAGTAGACAATTTATAATTTTAGGGTCCTTAATGAGTTTAAATTATAACTTTGATGGAATCTCAAATGCACATAAATAAGCAATGAAAAATAATTCAAGCGTCTAGCCATGAAAATACAAATATAGAAAGTAAAACAAGTAAAAAAATAATAAACAGGTGGTGTTGCTAGGTGGGTAACATATCCTAAAAAGAAAAAGTTCGATCAGACTCCACATATACATACAACAACAACAACAACAACAAAGCCTTAATCCCACTACGTGGGGTTGGCTACATGAATCCTTTTTCTCCATTGCGTCCTATTTAGTGTCATATTTTCATTTAGTTCTAGTAAATTAAGCTCATTTTTAATACAAAAAGCCTAAGTCTTTCTACGTCTACCTCTGCATTTTTTAACACAAGTCGAATCTAAAACATCTACTCTCCTAACCAAACGTCATATATACATGCCCGGTCATAATTCTATCCATCAATATCAAATGAAAAATTAAGATACGGGGAACGATCATCTGCTTTTGATCTCTCCACGTGGTTCTCACACCAAATGTCTCGGAACATGTGCTCGTATCTTATTTTTGCTATAGGACTCTCATAGGACTCTAAAAAGTACATACGAAAAATAAAAAAAAGGACCCTACCTGCATGAAAACAAGTGTTAGTGGGGATAGCTATGCACACATATATTGAGTTGTGTCTTATATAAGTGGGGGAAGTAAATAGCACCTGCAAGTAAAATGGTCAAAAACCATTACTTGTTCCCCCATAACGGTACATGTGTATGTGCATAAAAGTAGACACAACTCCCTATAGAAAAATACCCTAACACACAACTATGCATATGCAACATGCAGGCACACCAATAAAGTGCAAAAAAATACGACGAGTGACAACACAAGAACAAAAACACATTACAGATTTATAGGCAGAGGCGTAAAAAAGGACTACCTAGCATCCTAAGCCCTAGCCAAGCACATCATCTAATGAGAAAGTGTCTTAACCAACATCTAATTGAAGGAGCAGTCTCTGGGTAAAGTATGACTTTGGCGGGGTCGCCTTGCATTCCCCGCATTAAGGATCCAAAGTGTGTCACTCAAGGTGGATTTCGAAAGAGAAGTTGGCCTTACCTATAGCCTAGTTTTATATATGCGTAATTTTGAAAGTATAGTGGATACAATATGTAGAAAAAATATATATTTCTTTTAAATTTAAAATAAGGTCCATTAAATGCGGTCTGTAACATGCAAGATTGCACATGTTATATCTCTTGAATCCTTAGCACATTCATACTTATGTTAATCCCAATTACTTAACTCACATTGGTCATCAGGATCGACCCAACAAAAAATGCTCGTTAAGGCATCACGACTGACATGGGAGTCACTCTCCTATCGAGCCAGTCTCATTATCTATGCACACATGCAAATGCAAATGCAACAAAAAATATGATAGAAGTGGTGAAGTTGAGTATGCCATGGAGACAGTGACTCAAAAGAGTGGGTGTGTCGTGGAAGAAGAGTCCCGACGAGTGGGTGTGTCGTGGAGACGACAACAAGAAGGATGGGCTTGCCAAAGAGGTAGGGCCCAAAGAACAAGTGTGCCATGAAGGCAGTGATCCGAAGATGGGTGTGTCATGGAGGCAGAGCCCCAACAACTGGTATGTCATGGAGGTAGTGACCCCAAGAGGTGCAACACAAAAAAATGATAGTGATTATGCAAGCAAACACATACAAGATGTAATTCATCATGAAAGCAAGCAAACAAACACATGCAAACAAATATGCAAAATGATGCAAAAAACATACAAACATGCAAGTGATCAGTCAGTCATAACATAATAGCTAGTCGAACCAAAGTGACCGGTTGACTAGGCCGGGGAGGTTGGTCGAACCAAAGTGACTGGTTGCGGCGAAGTAAAGTGCTGACCTGGCCGAGACAACCGGTCTTGTCGGAGTAAAGTGCCGACTGAGCCGGGGTGATCGGTCGTGGCAAAGTGAAAAATGCGAACACGCTCCAAGAAAAATGCAGTGCAATTCAAGACAAACCAACATGCTTGATAATGAACCATGCTCGTGGTAACACCCTCACTTAGGAACTTAGGGTTTAACATTTGGATGTGCAACAACACCGCCTCCTGCTTTTGCAAGGTATGCGTTGAGTTTCTCCTAGAGATCTCCGAGGGGAAACTCTCCATGAGGTTGTGAAATGTGTTGACTACATAGCTTTTCCCACTTTACAACTCCTTGGAACTTTGCAAAGCAAGCTAGCTACAAATATTTTCTCACTTTGCAAAACCTAACATCTTAACTTCTCCAAAGAAAGTTGGGGAAACCAAAGCAAGTGGAGGAAGTGACTCCAACCCGTAAGTATTTGGGCTAGGGCTCACAACAAGAGGGAAATACTCGGCTCTACAAAGGGTGTTTGGCCAAGCATGGAAAATTCTAACCTAAAGGCTCGTTCTAAGAAAGCAAACAATCCATCACATATGCACATGGTTGCGTCGGTGCATGTTCCACGTATGGATGATCAAACCCATACGCCTAGCAACATTGAATCCTAGGGCTAGCTAAGAACAAAAATGTTGAGGACGAAAATCTCACCATCGCAAAAGTTGTGAATGTCCAATGAAGTCCTACAAGAAGCTCTCATCTAAAAGGGAGAGGCGTCCACACTTTTTTTTCCACGCTGTGATGTCATCGGTGTCCGCCGATGATGATGAAGCTCGCAGTAGGAGGCTTTCAGACCAAGAAGCCACGCCATTGAGGTAGAAGTAGCTCGCATTAGGAGTCTCTTGAGCTAAGAAATTGCATCGTCGAGATAAATGAAGTTTGTGGCAGGAGGCTCTAAGACCAAAAAGCTACACCGCTGAGGTGGAGGAGCCTCACGGGAGGAGGAAGCGGCCCATAAGAGGAAGAAGCTGGCTAGGGAAGAGAATGTAGACGAAGTCTCCAGCGAGGATGCCACGTGCAGGGACAGGTTGGGTCATGCGCTGCTAGGGCAAGATTCCGGTCACAAAGAAGAAGAATTGGGTAGAAGGAGAGGGGGAGATCAAAAAGCCACGGGAAGTTTTCAGCGAGGTGTAGACAACCAACGAAGAGCACCGGTAGGTGGACTTTAGTCACGACATGGAAAGAGACGTGAAAGAGCTAGGGTTCACGAAGGAGAGTCGAGCGAAGGATTTTCACGATCGGGAGTTAGGGTTCGTGATTAAGGAGAGCCACGATCAGGTGAGGGATCCCTAGGCATGTGCGTGATTTTAGGGATTTAAGGTTCATTTTACTTTTTTAATTTGATTATGTTATTAATATTTGTTTCTTAAAATTCTCATTTTGCACATTTTTTGTGTGTGCACGGAAGCTTGGTAATATGGGTGTCCTTCCTGACTAAAATCGATGCTTCAGATGTGTTCGTGTGGTCCGTTTTATCATCTGGGGTCATTCAAAAAACTTCCCTGATGGATAAGCCAATTTAAGTTTGAATTGCTTTTGTGACTTGACGAACACGATCTATCGTCCAATCAAAGTTGTTCAACAAGCAAGATGTCAACTACCTTTCACCAAAAATGAGGTCAATAGTAAACTCAAGCCATTAAGACACGACACTCCGATCTTTATATATCAAACCAAAAAAAAAATATTCATATATTGTATTATAGATGACACCCTCTTCTCATAATACTCATTTATTATATACATAATTAAAAAGCCTTATAAATGACAAAAAAACTTTACAAAATGGGAAAAATCACATACAACTTTGCTATGTCATTACTCTTCCTAAATCTTTCATGTGGCATCAAGAAATGCTTTGCCCACTATATAATCTTAACCCCGTCTTCACTGGATTTTTGCCTTTCTTCTCCCTTGGAAACTCCCTCTGCAGTGCTCTGATTTACATTGCTTTCATCCCATTGGCTTTTCCTTCATACCTTTCGGGTTAATTTCTTTTCTTAGTGCGATCTCTCTAAAAAATGACCACGAGAAATTTCTCCCATGGCGAAAGAAAAAAAATTGATTTTTTGCTTGTGTAGAAAAAGTGAAATGGTGTAAGAATGATGTCAGATTTAGAGAATTAGAGCAATTAGTTTGAAGTCGTTTATGGAAAGTATTTATTTGAGCTAGTATTAAGGCACATACATGCAGCTAAAAAGGCAATTAGAATAACAATGTAGTGGGCTAGGCCTCCCTAACATTGATATTATATATGTTATAAGTAAAAGTAAGATTGTGTGGAGGGTTTGCAATTTTAATAACATTCTTTCTTGCTAGTTCTTTTCCAAAAAATGCTTTGTTATTCAACCTTCAACTAGGGATTATATTTTCTGGAAGGATTTTAAACATCTTGTGAAGAGAATATGTCAATGTCATACTTTTCAGGTTATTTCCAATAGCAACCTCTCTTATTATTATGACCCCTAATTAGAGGATTTATCCCCATATGGAGTCCCTTGAATGGATCAACCACATTCCAAAAACTTCAAGTGATTTTCTAGCTGGTTGAGTCAGCTTGCACCAAATATTTTTTAAGGTGGCAACCCAAAAGAAAGAATTGATCCATAAGAGTAGAATGTTGTAGGAGATAGAAGGAGAAAAGGCACTAAAAAAAATGTATTTGAGTTTCACAAAAGCTTTTGTAAAAAATATACACCCCTCCCCCCATGGAGTCTCTTGAATGGATCAACCACTTTCCAAAAACTTCTATTTCTAATTCATCCTCTGGGCTCAATATTTTGTGAAAAATAGTCTTACCAAGGAAATGCCATCAATTTCTTGGAATNACAACATGATGATAGCTATTATATGGAATCAAGATGGAGGGATATCAAAATTTACAAGAAGGATGGGTGAGAGATATTGCCATTAATGTGTGATTTAATAATATATATATATATATATATCTGTGTTTGTGTCTACTTCTGTATGTATCTATGTATGTATGCATGCATGCATGGTTGCGCATCTGCGTGTGTGTGTGACAGTGTCCGTGTGTGGGTTTTGGGAAATGTGCGCGTGAGTGGATTTATCAATATCAAAGCTTATTTATGATCTGTGTGTTGTACTATGTGTTTTATTTTAATGAATTACAATATCAAGTAAATATTATTGTTGAGGTGTTTCAATATAATGCATTTTTTAGGGAAAAAAATAATCAATAATGTTTTTTGAGAAATATTATTATCACCTTTAATATATTTTAAGTATCATGATTTATATTTATGTCATTAATAACATATGGAACTAATAATTTTACTTAGCCATTTTATTAGAATTCAATTAAAAGATTATTCATCATTGATAATCATTAAATTTATGATAAAAATAAATATAATAACCGAAATCTTATCTAGTTAAATTTATCATATGTTTTACTTTCATATTCAAAACGACTGAAAGTTATGTTATTATTTTCTAATAAATTTTTTCTTCTTATAAAAGAAACGAAATGAGCCTTAATAAGTATTTTATATGTAATATTTAGTATCATGTATGTAATTATCCCTTAATATAAAGTGCTCTAATCATTTCAAGTGATAAACTTAAACACATATACACTTACTAGTGAGTAAATTATATGATGAACCAATAAACAACATTGAAAATTGTAATATTCAACCGAATCCAGACATCAAAGGAAGGAGCATATTTCATATGTTGATTCCCATCATATAAAACAAATCATGTTCCCTCCATCCAACTATTTTGACGAACCTATGACTTATAATAGATCTAATTCCAGATATAATTTGTGTAAGATCTATGAAGAAGTTGGCAAATAGTCATCTTTTTAGCTAAGTTTGAATCACACTCTAATAACTAATTTCTAATTTAGTTGCCATGAAACTATATCAATGAGGAATGCCTTGTTATGATGATTCACCTTTGACTTTTATGGGATGTATTTCTACTATTAAACATGGTTGTAGGGCTTAAGGCTTATGAACAACTTCATTTATACACTAATTATAATGAAAAAAGTTTGTAGACAAGTATTTGAAGAAGGTAGCATTATAAATGCCATTTTCACTCATAATCTCATTAAGACTAAACATATGCTTAAATTATATCGAGTCAGTCATATAAATCTAATTATGACTACTGAAATTCTAATTAGTTATGATAGTCATGAAAATTAGATCTCATTTGTCGTCATTTTGAATAACATTTCTTATGCTATATACGTGATAGTCAAACTTGTGTCTAAACCAGAAAACAAAACACCGGCTTCACATGTGCCTTGTATGTAATTAACCCTTATTATTATTATTATTATTATTCCTATATCTAAGCCAAAAAATGATAGGTCTAATATTAGACAACAAAATTTATATAAAAAAATAGATTTCAAACAAATTTCAACAACATTTAAATTATAAATTGAATAAATTTTAATATGTTCAAATAAAAGTTAATTTTACCGACAAATAAAAAATGAAAGCTTAGAGAAGCCAGAAGAAGACACTGCAGAAATTCACATAATATCTGACAATCAGAAGCCATTGATAGATATACAAAAAAAAAATTAACAACCGGTTAATAATAAACCGACAACAGTCAAACGAGAGTAGCTTTTTAGCTTCTTTGTAATCCAAATAACGATTACTTTTGTCGTTTGATGACTTACTTACGGCTGTATCCCATGTGTTTATGTTGAAAGCATACTTATTGGTTAAGGATAGGTTACCCATCAGTTATATAACCGACTGATAAAAGTCATCAATTTATGTTGAAAGCATAATTGTTGTTAGGTCGTCGGGTAATCGTCGATAATCAATCATCTGATAATCATTGGTTAAAAAACCAAATGTCACAAGACGGGTTCATGCCAAAAGAAGAAAGTGTCAGTTACTCTTAGCTAAATTCAAAATTTTGTAACCGATGCGACAACATGTCAATTTTTTTATAGCACATCACTTAGCAGTAGATTAATTATTCCTCAAATAATCGACAATTATAAGCCGTCGGTTGATGCCAAAAGAAAAAATATGTTCATTACTCTCGGTTAGATTCATAAGTTTCATAACCGATGGGATAGGCTGTCGATTTTTCAATTATCCGTCGAATAGCCATCAATCAAATAATTGATAGTCCCTAGTCGTCAATTCGTGCAAAAAACTAAACCTTAAACCCTTTACACGCGCTACTCTCCTTAAAACCTCAAAATGGCTTGTTGTTCGTGAATAGTTCTTGTTTGGCTCATTAACAACTTCGTGTTCGATTTGTTTGCTAAGTTATTGAGTTGAGCATGAACTTTTTTTTTTTTTTTGCGCTCGATATATAAACGTGCCGAGCACGAACAAAGATTTGTTCNATATATATTACACACACACACACACACACACACACACACACACACACACACACACACACACACACATATTTAAATTGGTTGAACGCGATGAAAAGATAAATGAATAAAACTCTATATATCAGATAAATACTTGTAAAGCATGCAGGCATCGTAGGGTGCAATTGGACGATCTAGTTTGAGGAAAACAACCACGATAAACATTTTTGTTACCTANAGCTATATATATATATATATATATATATATATAAATAGACACACACACACACACATACATACATATTTAAATTGGTTGAACACGGTGAAAAGATAAATGAATAAACTCTATATATCAGATAAATACTTGTAAAGCATGCAGGCATCGTAGGGTGCAATTGAACGATCTAGTTTGAGGAGAACAACCACCATAAACGTTCTCTAATAAAATAATACCTAACAGTTTTTCTTGTTACTTATTGCATTACAAGTTTATCTTCACAATTTTTAAATTCCAATTTTTACATGTATATCACCTTACGTATTGCATATGAAAAACTATATTTCCTTTCAAGAAGTTAAACTATTAATATTTTTGACGTGGTATGGAAAACGTGGGTGGTCTGAATATAAACGCAATATTTAATTGCTAGATAAATTAATACATAGAAATTTAATGGTTTGCATACAAGTGTCCCCTTTTTTCGCTTATCTCAGCCGGAAAACTCTGCATCACATGAAATCAGAAAAAATCCTCCAGTAATAGTTGTATATATTCCTCACACTCTACAAACTATATTGGCATAGAAAAAGAGCATCCAGCAATGGCCTCTCCTATTTTGCTGCTCTTCAATGCATTTCTACTTTCTTTGAGCTTAATGAAGGATTTGCTTCTCTTATGCAACGCTGATCTCACTAATGGTTTTATTCCCTTGTACCTAACTCAAGCAAATTTTGTAGTACAGAAGCCATATGATGTACCTTTATCAGACCGATATAGGTATGCTAACGGTGTGCACCGCATGTGGGTTTACTCCATTGACAGGCCATATAAAGCAGGAAGCTCTACTGGCCCACGAACTGAGATTCGATTCAACGTACTTGATTTCATTTGTCTGTATATTCTACCTTTCAAACTTTACGTATATTTATTATTATTAATTTTCTTTTGAAATTATTGTGCCNATATAAACGCAATATTTAATTGCTAGATAAATTAATACATAGAAATTTAATGGTTTGTATACAAGTGTCCCCCTTTTTTCCCTCATCTCAGTCGGAAAACCCTGCATCACATGAAATCAGAAAATATCCTCCAGTAATAGTTATATATATTCCTCACACTCTACAAACTATATTGGCATAGAAAAAGAGCATCCGGCAATGGCCTCTCCTGTTTTGCTGCTCTTCAATGCATTTCTACTTTCTCTGAGCTTAATGAAGGATTTTCTTCTCTTATGCAACGCTGATCTCACTAACGGTTTTATTCCCTTGTACCTAACTGAAGCAAATTTTGTACTACAGAAGCCATATGATGTACCTTTAGCAGACCGCTATAGGTATGCTAATGGTGTGCACCGCATGTGGGTTTACTCCATTGACAGGCCATATAAAGCAGGAAGCCCTACTGGCCCACGAACTGAGATTCGATTCAACGTACTTGATTTCATTTGTGTGTACATTCTAGCTTATATTCTGATATTGTTTTAAAACTGTACCTATATTTATCATTATTAATTTTCTTTTGAAATTATTGTGCTGTAGGGTTATGATTATTCTGACGGAATATGGCACTTTGAGGGGTACTTTTTTGTGCCATATGGAACAAGTGGCGCGTCTATCATGCAAATTCATCGATCAGATGGAGAGAAACCAGCTACAGATTTGATGCTCACCGTTTTTAATGGAGAATTGAGGTTCTACTCCGGGGAAGTAATGGAACCAAATATTTACAACAGATGGGTAAAAGTGAATGTTATACATGATGTTGATGCTAATAAGCTGACCATTTTTATTAATGGTGTTATAATGCTTGAAGTAGATGGAAAAGGTGTCAGTAATTTTTATTTCAAATGTGGTGTTTATGCACAACGTAATGGCAGCTACTATATGGAATCAAGATGGAGGGATCTCAAAATTTATAAGAAGAAAGTTTACAATGAAGGTGGATTAGACAATACAAAGAATTGACATATATGCATTTATATGTATTTGTGCATGTATGTGGGCGTGCGCGTGCGCGTGCGTGAACGTGTGTGTGAGTTTATCAGTCTATAAGCTNTACAATGAAGGTGGATTAGACAATACAAAGAATTGACATATATGCATTTATATGTATTTGTGCATGTATGTGAGCGTGCGAGTGCGCGCGTAGACTTGTGTGTGAGTTTATCAGTCTATAAGCATGTTTATGTTGGATAGTTGTATATTTTTTAAAAATAAAGCACCATATCTTGCAAAAACCCACTACTGATCCTTTAAAAGTAATGCATTATTCATGTATCTTTTAAGAGATTAAATAATCAAGCAAACAGTTTTAGGTAATATTAGTCTCTTTTTTAATATAATCTTACAATCATGATCAATATTTGTGTGAATAATAGCATTTGTGACTACTAATAACTTCAAAATTGTAATTTTATATAAAAAAAAATTAGTTAAAATTATTTAATCTCAGATAATCGTAAAAAATTTGATGAAGTAATTATTAAATTTGAAATATAATAAAATTAAATTTCTTTTTTCATATTCAAAATAAGTGGAAATTAAGCCATTATTTTCCAAGAAATATTTTATTCTTTGTAAGCGATGAATGGAGCCTTGGTACTTTTATTGATTCAATATGGCATATAATGTATTGTTTTTATTTCAAGTGATGTGAAAAATACATACATACTTGCTAGCCATTAAGTTATAAGTTAAAACATTACACCAACATTGCAATTTTATCCACAGACATCGAAGCAAAGAGCATTGATGAGCCTGGGTGACTACTTCATATGTTGATTTTCATCATGTAAAATAAATCAAGTTCACGCCAACATCAAACTATTTTGGCGAACCTATGATTTATCATAGAACTAACTTTAGATATACTTCTGTAATGTCTATGATGAAGTTGGTAGAGAGTTTTCTCCCAACAAGAAGATGCAAGTTCAAAGTACACTCTAATAATTAATTTCTAACTTAGTTGCCACTAATACTCAACTTTTTCACAAGAAAAAAAAACTCCATATATAATTTAATGTGTGTGTGTGTGTATATATATATATATGTATGTATGTATATATATATGTATGTATATATATATATATATGTATGTATATATATATGTATGTATGTATGTATGTATGTATGTATGTATAAGTATATAGGTATATGTATATGTATATATATTTATATATATGTCTATCTATATATATCCATATTTAGATATATATATTTATATGTATATGTATATGTGTATCTATGTATATGTATATGTATATGTATGTGTGTATGTATATGTGTGTGTGTGTGTGTGTGTGTGTGTGTGTTCANTATATATATATATATATATATATATATATATATATATATATATATATGCATGTATTTATAAGTATATAGGTATATATCTGTATAAGTAAATAGGTATATATATGTATATGTATATGTATATATATTTATATATATCTCTATCTATATATATATATCTATATTTAGATATATATATATATATATATATATATATATATCTATATGTATATGTATATGTGTATCTATGTATATGTATATGTATATGTATGTGTGTATGTATATGTGTGTGTGTGTGTGTGTGTGTGTGTGTGTTCAAGTGCTATGAGAATCAATGAGGAATGTCCTTTAATTTTTATGAGACTTATTTCTACTATTAAGAAAGGTTGTATGGGCTTAAGGAATATGATGAATTTTCATGTATATGAACAACAAAAAAAAAATGTAGAAAACTCTTTGATTAGGATCTTAAAAGTCTTTGTCATTCATACTTTGATTAAGGCTAACAAAAGCTTCNGAGAATCAATGAGGAATGTCCTTTAATTTTTATGAGACTTATTTCTACTATTAAGAAAGGTTGTATGGGCTTTAGGAATATGAAGAATTTTCATGTATATGCACAACGAAAAAAAAATGTAGAAAACTCTTTGATTAGGATCTTAAATGTCTTTGTCATTCATACTTTCATTAAGGCTAACAAAAGCTTGAGTCCCATCATAAGTCATTTAATATGAACTGGGTTAATCGTGCAAATATGCTTGTGACTTCTAGATTTTGAAATTCATATTAAGCTTGATAGTTATAAAATCTTTGTCTCATGTGATGTGATTTCCATGAAACTTTCTTATGTCATATAAGTAGATGGAAGCATTATAATAGAGATGTTCATCATCATGATGAAGAAAATATTCATAATTTCAAACATAAAAGGAAGATCACAATAATTAATTTCAATAAAACCGTGTGGAAAATGATATCTAGCTAACATATCATAAATTTAGCTTTCAAGTTAAACATGCATCCAAATAAAATAATAATAATAAACCGAGCGAAGCTTCAACTAAATTTCAATGGTTTCCCAAGTGCTATGTAATTAATTATCCCCAAAAACATTTTTGATTCATAAATCTAAGCTAAATAATTGTAGATATATCTCTAGACGTAAAAAAATAATGTAAAAAAATGAATTTGAAATACATTTCAACAACATTTAAAGAACAAATTGAAAACCATTCACTAAGTTCAAATGAAAGAGAAAAGTCAAATTTACTTGACAAAATCACAAAAAAAATATTTAGCTAAACCTGGAGAAGTTTGACATTTGTTTCTAAAGAGAAATCAGGTAATAAACCATTTGGGGACATGTTTAAGAGTTAGAGCACAATTCTTGTGTCGACCAAGAGGAAACCAATGGAAGAAGAAGATAAAATAAGAGAGAGGTTGAAGTTCAATATAAATCATGTTTTAGATAGATAGATCAAAAAAGTTGTAAGAAATTTTTTTTGATGTATTTTTTATCATAAAATCTTGGAGAAAAAATTAAACTTTGAATTGGCTCTTTCTCAATGGAAATTGTTGTTAAATAATTTTGTGATGGATTAGTCCATCAAAAACTTAGTCGGTAATTTTTCATGGAACTTTCCACAAGTTATAACAATCTTTCTGCAGTGTAATTTGAATATAATATTCACTTGATTCATAAGTCTTTTAATGTGTGAGCATGTCATTTATAGATTTATTGAATTTAAAAGAACTAAGTGATACAATTAAGAAGATTGAAGAAGACTTCTCCAAATAGTTTAAGAAGAGCATAGTTTTACTCATCTCACACATTTACTGTTTTGTATATTGAGCAAACAATAAAAATGTGATTTTTATGAACTCTTTATAGGTCAATTCTTGGAAAAAATAGAGTTAATTATTGTATATTGAAGAAGCACGAGGGCTCATCATTTGGACATGCAGATATGAATGCAGTTATTTAAAACAGTTCGTAATTATTGTGAAGGCCTGTTAATTATAACTTGGGTTATGATCATGCTATGCAACTCTTTTTAAAACCGGCTCAAAGCCCATTCAGGAAAATAAAAGCAGATTTTGAAAGTCCTAAATCTCTTAATCCTAAATTTTAATTTATCTTGAATATTTTATATAAGTGATTTTTAAGTAGACAATTTATAATTTTAGGGTCCTTAATGAGCCTAGATTATAACTTCTGTGGAATCTCAAATGCACATAAATAAGCAATGAAAAGTAATTCAAGCATCCAGACATGCAAATACAAATGTAGAAAGCAAAACAAGCTAAAAAATAATAAACAGGTGGTGTCGCTAGGTGGGCAACATATCCCAAAAATAAAAAGTGTGGTCGGACTCTGCATACACATACAACAACAACAACAACAACAACAAAGCCTTAATCCCACTACGCGGGGTCGGTTACATGAATCCTTTTTCTCCATTGCATCATATTTAGTGTCCTATTTTCCATTAGTTCTAGTAAATTAAGATCATTTTTAATACAATAAGCCCAAGTCTTCCTAGATCTACCTCTGCCTTTCTTAACACAAGTCGAATCTAAAACATCTACTCTCGTAACCGGACTCCACATATACATGTCCGGTCATAATTCTATACATCAATATCAACTAAAAAATTAAGATATGGGGAACGAGCATATGCTTCCGATCCTCTCCACGTGGTTCTCACACCAAATGCCTCGGAACCCGTGCCCATATCTTATTTTTGCTATAGGACTCTCCTAGAACTCTAAAAAGTACATACGAAAAGTAAAAAAAAAAGGACCCAACCTGCATGAAAACAAGTGTCATATATAAATGGGGGAAGTAAATAGCACCTGCAAGCAAAATGGTCAAAAATCATTACATGCTCCCCCATAATGGTACCTGTGTGTGTGCATAAAAGTAGACACAACTCCCTATAGAAAAATACCCTAACGCACTACTTTGCATATTCAGCATGCATGTACACCAATAAAGTGCAAAAAAAATATGATGTGTGACAACACAAGAATAAAACACATCACAGAACTATAGCCAGAGGTGTAAAAAAGGACTACCTAGCATCCTAAGCCCTAGCCAAGCACATCATCTAATGAGAAAGTGTCCTAACCAACATCTAATTGAAGGAGCAGTCTTTGGGTAAAGTATGACTTTAGCGGGGTCACCTTGTGTGCCCCGCATTAAGGATCCAAAGTGTGTCACCCAAGGTGGATTTCGAAAGAGAAGTTGGCCTTATCTATAGCCTAGTTTTCTATATGCATAATTTTGAAAGTATAGTGGATACAATATGTAGAAAAATATATATTTCTTTTAAATTTAAAATAAGGGTCATTAAATGCGGTCTGTAACATGCAAGATGACACAGGTTATATCTCTTGGATCCTTAGCACAGTCATACTTGTGTCAATCTCAATGACTTAACTCACATTGGTCATCAGGATCAACCCGACAAGAAATGCTCGTTAAGGCATCGTGACTGACACGGGAGTCCCTCTCCTATCGAGCCAGTCTCATTATCTATGCACACATGCAAATGCAAATGCAACAATATATGATAGAAGTAGTGAAGCTGAGTATGTCATGGAGACAGTGACTCAAAAGAGTGGGTGTATCGTAAAGGAAGAGTCTCAACGAGTGGGTGTGTCGTGGAGACGACGACAAGAAGGACGGGCTTGCCAGAGAGGTAGGGGCCCGAAGAACAGGTGTGTCATGAAGGCAGTGATCCGAAGATGGGTGTGTCATGGAGGCAGATCCCCGACAACTGGCATGCCATGGAGGTAGTGACCCCAAGAGGTGCAACACAAGCAAATGATAGTGATCGTGCAAGCAAACACATACAAGATGTAATGCATCATGCAAGCAAGCAAACAGATACATGCAAATAAATATGCAAAATGATGCAAAAAACATACAAACATGCAAGTGATCGGTGACAATTGTCCGTTACTCTAATTATGATTCTTGTTTACTCCACGACAACGGAGCCAAAAACTTGACAGTGACTTTATATATGCTTAAAAATACAAGTATTTAATACTGCTGCTAAAAGATTTAATTCCTCAGCAATGGCACCAAAAACTTAAGAACGGTTATAGATTCGATAAATATGTATATATAAAATAATCAATAATGGTAGTTTCACTTATCAACGCAAGTATATGTATCGCTCAAGTAATATAGGGCTCTAATGAAGTCCTAGATATCGATCCCACAGGGAATAATATTTGAACTATAACTAAGATTTTAGAAAAGCAATACTTAATCGCAACAATGGAATTCAAATTGCTTATCTGTCACTAATAAGCAATTGAAATAAATATTTTAGAAAATCAATACTTAATCACAACAATATAATTCAAATTGCTTATCTGTCACTAATAGTCAATTGATGAATTAGCAGTTACATCAGAATTTTGGATAGATAAGTGAATTTCATCTGCTGTAGGATTTGCATAATCTCTTAAGGGTCTAGATTAAGTGAATTTCATCTGTTGTAGGATTTGCATAATCTCGTAGGGGTCTAGGTTGGTGTTCATGATAAGCGATGTGTAAATTAGGATCTTCATTTGGTGTACCTCCGAATTGATTATTTTGTACCATTTAGATAATAGCAAGTTTAAGCTCAAATGAATTAGCAACTACATCAGGATTTTGGATAGATGAGTGAATTTCATCTATTGTAACAGATGAATTAGTAGCTACATCAGGATTTTGGATAGATAAGTGAATTTCATCTGCTGTAGGAATCGAATTAGCAGCTACATCAGGATTTTGGATAGATAAGTGAATTCCATCTGCTGTAGGATTTGCGTAAGCTCAAATGAATTAGCAGCTACATCAGGATTTTAGATAGATAAGTGAATTTCATCTGTTGTAGGATTTGCATAATCTCTTAGGGGTCTAGGTTGGTGTTCATTCTCTATTCCTTGATTGTTCATGTTGTTTTCCATTGTATAAAGCTACATCAGGATTTTGGATAAATAAGTGAATTTCATCTGCTGTAGGATTTGCATAATCTCGTAGAGATCTAGGTTGATGTTCATTTTCTATTCCTTGATTGTTCACGTTGTTTTCCATTGTGTCAGAATTTCTAGGTTCTCTTCTCAGTCTTCTAATTTTTCTAACAGTGCATTCTAATTCTGAATCGTAGGGCATAAGATTTTCAGGTCCAAATTTACGCATGCAATTTGACATAAGTACATAGAAAACAGTTAACTAAATATGAAAATAAGTTGCAACTCTATTAAAAGTTTTCTAATAGTCCTAATTTGTCTGTTACTCTAATTATGATTCTTGTTTATTCCCCGGCAACGGCGCCAAAAACTTGACCGTGACTTTATATATGCTTAAAAATACAAGTATTTAATACTACTGCTAAAAGATTTAATTCCTCAACAACGACACCAAGAACTTAACAACTGTTATAGATTCTGCTGCTAAAAGATTTAATTCCTCAGCAACTGCACCAAAAACTTAATAACAATTATAGATTCGATAAAGATGTATATATAAAATATTCAATAATGGTAAAGTCACACTTATCAATGCAAGTATACGATAAATATGGACATAATAAATATTCAATAATTGTAAAGTCACACTTATCAACGCAAGTATACATATCGCAATATGGACGTAATAAATATTCAATAATTGTAAAGTCACACTTATCAACGCAAGTATACGTATAGATGGACGTAATAAATATTCAATAATTGTAAAGTCACACTTATCAACGCAAGTATACGTATCGATCAGATTTAATTCCTCAGCAACTGCACCAAAACTTAATAACAGTTATAGATTCGATAAAGATTTACTCACTCAATCACTCCCTGACAACGGCGCCAAAAACTTGACAGTGACTTTTTATATGCTTAAAATATAAGATAAATATGGATGAAACGGCGCCAAAAACTTCACAGCGACTTTATATATGCTTAAAATATAAGATAAATATGGACAGATTTAATACTGCTGCTAAAAGATTTAATTCCTCAGCAACTGTACCAAAACTTAATTACAGTTATGGATTCGATAAAGATGGATGTATATAATATTCAATAATGGTAAAGTCACACTTACAACGCAAGTATACGTATCGCTCAAGTAATATAGAGCTCTAATGGAGTCCTAGATATCAATCCCACAGGGAGGTATATTAGAACTATGAACTAAGATTTTAGAAAATCAATACTTAATCACAATAATATAATTCAAACTGCTTATATGTCACTAATAGGCAATTGAAATAAATATGTAATTTTATTAATCTTAAATAACTAATTTTACTAATATGTCACTAATAGACAATTGAAATAAATATGTAATTTTAATAACTCTTAAATAACTAATTACACTAATGAGGGTAGGCAATTGAAATAAATATATAATTTTAATAACTATTAAATAACTAATTATGCTAATGAAGGTTTTATAGGCAATTGAAATAAGTAAATAATTTGAATAACTAATAAATAACTAATGATAGAAAGTTAGGGTTAATAATAGACAATTGAAATAAATATGTAATTTTCTTAATAACTCATAAATAACTAATTATGCTAATGAGGGTTTAATTGAAATAAATATGTAATTTTAATAATTATTAAATAATTAATTATACTAATGAAGGTTCGACGTGATGTTCAATATATAGAAAGCATCATTCTCCTTGTCAAGAAATTATAGTGAATGGATAAAGTGAATCAGTTCAAATTGGATTGTGCCAAATAAGAGCATACAAATTCTTTACCCTTTGGTCCGGGCATAAAGAACATTGACTAATCCTACACTTGTTTACTGAATCTACGGCTAGGCTAGAAGGATGCCGGCTCTCACTTCGTAGCTCCCACGTTCCCCTTGCCTGAGGGCTAACATCTACACTTCAGCACCCAAACGATAGCACCGAACNGACAAGGAGAAAGACAGAGAAAACTACTCAAAACTCATGGGAAAGACACAACAAAACTCGGAATTCATATATG
>JXCR01050397.1:128895-142467 GCA_002079205.1 Phalaenopsis hybrid cultivar | reverse complement strand
TGTTTATGTTGGATAGTTGTATATTTTTTAAAAATAAAGCACCATATCTTGCAAAAACCCACTACTGATCCTTTAAAAGTAATGCATTATTCATGTATCTTTTAAGAGATTAAATAATCAAGCAAACAATTTTAGGTAATATTAGTCTCTCCTTTAATATAATCTTACAATCATGATCAATATTTGTGTGAATAATAGCATTTGTGACTACTAATAACTTCAAAATTGTAATTTTATATAAAAAAAGTTGGTTAAAGTTATTTAATCTCAGATAATCATAAAAAATTTGATGAATTAATTATTAAATTTGAAATATAATAAAATTAAATCTCTTTTTTCATATTCAAAATAAGTGAAAATTAAGCCATTATTTTCCAAGAAATATTTTATTCTTTGTAAGCGATGAAAGGAGCCTTGGTACTTTTATTGACTCAATATGGCATATAATGTATTGTTTTTATTTCAAGTGATGATGAAAAATACATGTACACTTGCTAGCCATTAAGTTATAAGTTAAAACATTACACCAACATTGCAATTTTATCCACAGACATCGAAGCAAAGAGCATTGATGAGCCTGGGTGACTACTTCATATGTTGATTTTCATCATGTAAAATAAATCAAGTTCACGCCAACATCAAACTATTTTGGCGAACCTATGATTTATCATAGAACTAACTTTAGATATACTTCTGTAATGTCTATGATGAAGTTGGTAGAGAGTTTTCTCCCAACAAGAAGATGCAAGTTCATAGTACACTCTAGTAATTAATTTCTAACTTAGTTGCCACTAATACTCAACTTTTTCACAAGAAAAAGAAAACTCCATATATAATTTAATGTGTGTGTGTATATATATATATATATATATGTATGTATGTATGTATATATGTATGTATATATATATATGTATGTATGTATGTATATATGTATGTATATATATATGTATGTATGTATGTATAAGTATATAGGTATATGTATATGTATATGTATATATATTTATATATATGTCTATCTATATATATCCATATTTAGATATATATATTTATATGTATATGTATATGTGTATCTATGTATATGTATATGTATATATGTGTGTGTGTGTGTGTGTGTGTGTGTGTGTGTGTATAAGAGAGAGAGAGAGAGATATATGTGTGTGTGTGTGTGTGTGTGTGTGTGTGTGTGTGTGTGTGTGTGTGTGTGTGTTCAAGTGCTATGAGAATCAATGAGGAATGTCCTTTAATTTTTATGAGACTTATTTTTACTATTAAGAAAGGTTGTATGGGCTTAAGGAATATGAATAATTTTCATGTATATGCACAACAAAAAAAAATGTAGAAAACTCTTTGATTAGGATCTTAAATGTCTTTGTCATTCATACTTTGATTAAGGCTAACAAAAGCTTGAGTCCCATCATGAGTCATTTAATATGAACTGGGTTAATCGTGCAAATATGCTTGTGACTTCTAGATTTTGAAATTCATATTAAGCTTGATAGTTATAAAATCTTTATCTCTTGTGATGTGATTTCCATGAAACTTTCTTATGACATATAAGTAGATTGAAGCATTATAGCACATATGTTCATCATTATGATCAAGAAAATATTCATAATTTCAAACATAGAAGGAATATCACAATAATTAATTTCAATAAAACAGTGTGGAAAATGATATCTAGCTAACATATCATAAATTTAGCTTTCAAGTAAAACATGCATCCAAATAAGATAATAATAATAAACCAAGCGAAGCTTCAACTAAATTTCAATGGTTTCCCAAGTGCTATGTAATTAATTATCCCCAAAAACGTTTTTGATTCATAAATCTAAGCTAAATAATTGTATATATATCTCTAGCCATAAAAAATAATGTAAAAAAAATGAATTTGAAATACATTTCAACAACATTTAAAGAACAAATTAAAAAACCATTCACTAAGTTCAAATGAAAAAGAAAAATCAAATTTACTTGACAAAATCACAAAAAAATATTTAGCGAAACCTCGAGAAGTTTGACATTTGTTTATAAAGAGAAATCAGATAATAAACCATTCGGGGACATGTTTAAGAGTTAGAGCATAATTCTTGTGTCCGACCAAGAGGAAACCAATGGAAGAAGATGATAAAATAAGAGAGAGGTTGAAGTTCAATATAAATCATTTTTTAGATGGATAGATCAAAAAAGTTGTGAAAAATTTTTTTTGATGTATTTTCATCATAAAATCTTGGAGAAAAAAATAAACTTTGGATTGTCTTTTTCTCGATGGAAATTGTTGTTAAACAATTTTTTGATGGATTAGTCCATCAAGAACTTAGTCGGTAATTTTTCATGGAACTTTCCACAGGTTATAACAACCTTTATGTAGTGTAATTTGAATATAATATTCACTTGATTCATAAGTATTTTAATGTGTGAGCATGTCATTTATAGATTTATTGGATTTAAAAGAACAAAGTGATACAATTAAGAAGATTGAAAAGACTTCTCCAAATAGTTTAAAAAGAGCATTGTTTTACTCATCTCACACATTTACTATTTTGTATGTTGAGCAAACAATAAAAATTTGATTTTTATGAACTCTTTATAGGTCAATGCTTGGAAAAATAGAGTTAATTATTGTATATTGAAGAAGCACGAGGGCTCATCCTTTGGACATGCAGATATGAATGTAGTTATTTAAAACAGTCTGTAATTATTGTGAAGGCCTATTAATTACAACTTGGGTTATGATCATGCTATGCAACTCTTTTTAAAAACGACTCAAAGCCCATTTAGGAAAATAAAAGCAAATTTTGAAACTCTTGAATCTCTTAATACTAAATTTTAATTTATCTTGAATATTTCATTCAAGTCATTTTTAAGTAGACAATTTATAATTTTAGGGTCCTTAATGAGTCTAGATTATAACTTTCATGGAATCTCAAATGCACATAAATAAGCAATGAAAAGTAATTCAAGTGTCCAGACATGAAAATACAAATGTAGAAAGTAAAACAAGCCAAAAAATAATAAACAGGTGGTGCTGCTAGGTGGGTAACATATCCTAAAAAGAAAAAGTGCGGTCGGACTTCACATATACATACAACAACAACAACAACAACAAAGCCTTAATCCCACTACGTGGGGTTGGCTACATGAATCCTTTTTCTCCATTGCGTCCTATTTAGTGTCATATTTCATTTAGTTCTAGTAAATTAAGATCATTTTTAATACAAAATAGCCAAGTCTTTCTAGGTCTACCTCTGCATTGTTTAGCACAAGTCGAATTTAAAACATCTACTCTCCTAACCAAACTTCATATATACATGCCGGGTCATAATTCTATACATCAATATCAAATGAAAAATTAAGATACGGGAACGAGCATCTGCTTCTGATCCTCTCCACATGGTTCTCACACCAAATGCCTCAGAACCCGTGCTCGTATCTTATTTTTGCTATAGGACTCTAAAAAGTACATACGAAAAGTAAAAAAAAGGACCTGACCCGCATGAAAACAAGTGTTAGTATGGATAGCTATGCAACACATATATTGAGTTGTGTCTTATATAAGTGGGAGAAGTAAATAGCACCTGCAAGCAAAATGGTCAAAAATCATTACTTGTTCCCCCATAACGGTACATGTGTATGTGCATAAAAGTAGACACAAATCCCTGTAGAAAAATACCCTAACACACAACTATGCATATGCAGCATGCAGGCACACCAATAAAGTGCAAAAAAATATGACGCGTGACAACACAAGAACAAAAACACATCACATAACTATAGGCATAGGCGTAAAAAAGGACTACCTAGCATCCTAAGCCCTAGCCAAACACATCATCTAACGAGAAAATGTCCTAACCAACATCTAATTGAAGCAGCAGTCTCTGGGTAAAGTATGACTTTGGCGGGGTCGCCTTGCGTTCCCCGCATTAAAGATCCAAAGTGTGTCACCCAAGGTGGATTTCGAAAGAGAAGTTGGCCTTACCTATAGCCTAGTTTTCTATATGCGTAATTTTGAAAGTATAGTGGATACAATATGTAGAAAAAATATATATTTATTTTAAATTTAAAATAAGGGCCATTAAATGCGGGTCTGTAACATGCAAGATTGCACAGGTTATATCTCTTGGATCCTTAGCACAGTCATACTTGTGTCCATCCCAATGACTTAACTCACATTGGTCATCAGGATCGACCCAACAAGAAATGCTCGTTAAGGCATCGCGACTGACATGAGAGTCACTCTCCTATCGAGTCAGTCTCATTATCTATGCACACATGCAAATGCAAATGCAACAAATATATGATAGAAGTGGTGAAGCTGAGTATGCCATGGAGACAGTGACTCAAAAGAGTGGGTGTGTCGTGGAGGAAGAGTCCCAACAAGTGGGTGTGTCATGGAGAAGACAACAAGAAGGATGGGCTTGTCAAAGAGGTAGGGCCCGAAGAATAGGTGTGCCATGAAGGCAGTGATCTGAAGATGGGTGTGTCATGGAGGCAGAGCCCCAACAACTGGTATGTCATGGAGGTAGTGACCCCAAGAGGTGCAACACAAGAAAATGATAGTGATCATGCAAGCAAACACATACAAGATGTAATGCATCATGAAAGCAAGCAAACAAACACATGCAAACAAATATGCAAAATGATGCAAAAAACATACAAACATGCAAGTGATCGGTCAGTCATAACATAGTAGCTAGAACCAAAGTGGCCGGTTGACTAGGCCGGGGAGGTTGGTCGAACCAAAGTGAAATGTCGACCATGCCGGGGCGGCCGATTGCGGCGAAGTAAAGTGCTGACCTGGCCGAGACAACCAGTCTTGTCGGAGTAAAGTGCCGACCGGGTCGGGGTGACCGGTTGTGACAAAGTGAAAAATGCGAACACACTCCAAGAAAAATGCAGTGCAATTCAAGACAAACCAACATGCTTGATCATGAACCATGCTCGTGGTAACACTCTCACTTAGGAACTTAGGGTTTAACATTTGGATGTGCAACAGCGCCGCCTCCTGCTTTTGCAAGGTATGCGTTGAGTTTCTCCTTGGGATCTCCGAGGGGAAACTCTCCATGAGGTTGTGAAATGTGTTGACTACATAGCTTTTCCCACTTTACAACTCCGTAGAACTTTACAAAGTGAGCTAGCTACAAATATTTTCTCACTTTGCAAAACCTAACATCCCAACTTCTCCAAAGAAAGTTGGGGAAACCAAAGCAAGTGGAGGAAGTGACTCCAACCCGTAAGTATTTGTGCTAGGGCTCACAACAAGTGGGAAATACTCGACTCTACAAAGTGTGTTTGGCCACGCATGGAAAATCCTAACCTAAAGGCTTGTTCTAAGAAAGCAAACAATCCATCACATATGCACATGGTTGCGTCGGTGCATGTTCCCCGTATGGACGATCAAACCCACACGCCTAACAACATTGAATCCTAGGGCTAGCTAAGAACAAAAATGTTGGGGACTAAAATCTCACCATCGTGAAAGTTGTGAATGCCCAACGAAGTCCTAAAAGAAGCTCTCATCTAAAAGGGAGAGGCGTCCACACATTGTTTCCACGCTGTGATGTCATAGGTGTCCGCCGATGATGATGAAGCTCGCTGTAGGAGGCTTTCAGACCGAGAAGCCACGCCATCAAGGTAGAAGTAGCTCGCAGTAGGAGGCTCATGAGCTAAGAAATTGCACCGTCGAGATAAATGAAGTTCGTGGCAGGAGGCTCTCAGACCAAAAAGCTACACTGCCGAGGTGGAGGAGGCTCACGGGAGGAGGAAGCGGCCCATAAGAGGAAGAAGATGGCTAAGGAAGAGAATGTAGACGAAGTCTCCAGCGAGGATGCCACGTGCAGGGACAGGTCAGGTCTTGCGCTGCTAGGGCAAGATTCCGGTCGCAAAGAAGAATAATCGGGTAGAAGGAGAGGGGGAGGTCAGAAAGCCACGGGAAATTGTCAGTTAGGTGTAGACAACCAACAAGGAGCACCGGTAGGTGGACTTTAGTCACGACATGAAAAGAGGCGTGAAAGAGCTAGGGTTCACGAAGGAGAGTCGAGCGAAGGATTTTCAAGATTAGGAGTTAGGGTTCGTGATTAAGGAGAATCGTGGTCTGGAGAGGGATCCCCAGGCATGTGCGTGATTTTAGGAATTTAAGGTTCATTTTATTTTTCTTATTTTATTATGTTATTAATATTTGTTTCTTAAAATTCTCATTTTGCACATTATTTTTTGTGTGCGCGAAACCTTGGTAATATGAGTGTCCTTCCTGACTAAAATCAATGTTTCAGATGTGTTCGTGTGGTCCGTTTTATCATCCGAGGTCATTCGGAAAACTTCCCTGATGGACAAGCCAATTTAAGTTTGAATTGCTTTCGTGACGTGACGAACACGATATATCATCCAATCAAAGTTGTTCAACAAGCAAGATGTCGACTGCCCTTCACAAAAAATGAGGTCAATAGTAAGCTCAAGCCATTAAGACACGACACTCCGATCTTTATATATCAAACCAAAAAAATAATAATATATTCATATATTGTATTATAGAAGACACCCTCTTCTCATAATACTCATTTATTGTATACATAATTAAAAAGCCTTATAAATGACAAAAAAAACTTTACAAAATGGGAAAAATCACGTATAACTTTTCTATGTCATTACTCTTCCTAAATCTTTCATGTGGCATCGAGAAATGCTTTGCCCACTATATAATCTTAACCTCTTCTTCATTGGCTTTCTGCCTTTCTTCTCCCTTGGAAACTCCCCCTGCAGTGCTCCCATATACATTGCTTTCATCCCATTGGCCTTTCCTTCATACCTTTCGTGTTATTTTCTTTTCTTGGTGCGATCTCTCTCAAAAATGACCACGAGAAATTTCTCCCATGGCGAAAGAAAAAAATTTGATTTTTTGCTTGTGTAGAAAAAGTGAAATGGTGTAAGGATGATGTCGGATTTAAAGAATCAGAGCAATTAGTTTGAAGTCTTTTATGGAAAGTATTTATTTGAGCTAGTATTAAGGAACATACATGCAGCTAAAAAGGCAATTAGAATAACAATGTAGTGGGTTAGGCCTCCCTAACATTGATACTATATGTTATAAGTAAAAGTAAGATTGTGTGGAGGGTTTGCAATTTTAATAACATTCTTTCTTGCTGGTTCTTTTCCAAAAAATGCTCTGTTATTCAACCTTCAACTAGGGATTTTGTTTTCTGGAAGGATTTTAAAAATCTTGTGAAGAGAACATGTCAATATTGTACTTTTCAGGTTATTTGCAATAGCAACCTTTCTTATTATTATGATGATTAGAGGATTTATCCCCCTATGGAGTCCCTTGAATGGATCAACCACATTCCAAAAACTTCAAGTGATTTTCTAGCTGGTTGAGTCAGCTTGCACCAAATATTTTTTAAGGTGGCAACCCAAAAGAAAGAATTGATCCATAAGAGTAGAATGTTGTAGGAGATAGAAGGAGAAAAGGCACTAAAAAAAGATGTATTTGAGTTTCACAAAAGCTATTGCAAAAAATACACACCCCTCCCCCCATGGAGTCTCTTGAATGAATCAACCACTTTCCAAAAACTTCTATTTCTAATTCATCCTCTGGGCTCAATATTTTGTGAAGAGGAACAAATAGTCTTACCAAGGAAATGCAATCAATTTCTTGGAACAAATGGCTCTAGTTTAAGGTTTACTCTCCAAAATACTCAACTTTTGTCTGGAAAGTCCTTGTGAAAGGCCTAACTAGTATAGATATTTTGGTCTCTAAATGTTTCTATATGCATAACTTATGTATTTTCTACAAAAGCTTTTGTTAAACTCATACACATTTTTTTATTGTCTTTTCTCATTCTATCTCCTACAACATTCTACTCTTATGGGTCAATTTTTTTCTTTAGGGTTGCCTTTCAACAATATTTGGTACAAGCTGACTCAACCAACTACAAAATCACCAAAAGATTTTCACTTTTGGCCATCCAAATCACAACTCACCATCTGTAACTTGAAAGGAGTGTGCATATTTTCAAAAAAAGAGACATCTAGTGCTAAAGTTGTTTTGAGAAATATACTGATGTCGTTATATTTAAAAGTAGATGATGAAAATTCAAAAAAAAACCCTCAGTACATCATATATCTTTTTATTTTATAATTCACACATATTTTAATATGTACTACTGAAAACATAAATTTATTTCTTTTTATTTTCTTGGAGTATGTTGGCTGCTTATTGGTTTCAATCTCCCCTTCACTTTATTAGGTTTTTGAGCTATAATGATCGTCTAACACTTTCCTCTTCTATATTTTGTTTGATATTCTGGTGAAAGACATTCATATTCTAAAGGATGGATCATTTGGGACAATTTTATTTCTCTGACAATGAATTCACCTGAGCATTTTTGTGTCTTGGACAAGATTCTTTCACTCTCAAATTCTAATTTTTTTGGAGAGCAATGATTAACTACAACACTACTATAAATTTCAACCAGCTTTCTATGTGTCAATTTCTCTTTTTACTGGAATTTTGGAGACAAGCTATTCTATATGTAAGAGTTTATTGATACATTTTGTGGGTACGTATATATGACTTGAATGTTTGCTTCCTTTTCATTTAGTCACCACTTAAATTTAATGGCTAATTTGTTGCTTCGTTTTCACTATTTGGTTTGCTTAATAGTCTGGATGGAGTCTTAGGATAGGTTTTCTTACTGATTTTGATCNTGGAATAAATGGCTCTAGTTTAAGGTTTACTCTCTGAAATACTCAACTTTTGTCTGGAAAGTCCTTGTGAAAAGCCTAACTAGTATAGATATTTTGGTCTCTAAAGGTTTCTATATGCATAACTTATGTATTTTCTACAAAAGCTTTTGTTAAACTCATACACATTTTTTTAATGTCTTTTCTCATTCTATCTCCTACAACATTCTACTCTTATGGGTCAATATTTTCCCTTAGGGTTGCCTTTCAACAATATTTGGTACAAGCTGACTCAACCAACTACAAAATCACCAAAAGGTTTTCACTTTTGGCCATCCAAATCACAACTCGCCATCTGTAACTTGAAAGGAGTGTGCATATTTTCAAAAAAGAGATATCTAGTGCTAAAGTTGTTTTGAGAAATATACTGATGTAGTTAGATTTAAAAGTAGATGATGAAAATTTTAAAAAAAATCCCTCAGTACATCATATCTCTTTTTATTTTATTTTTCACTCATATTTTATATGTACTACTGAAAACATAAATTTATTTATTTTTATTTTCTTGGAGTATGCTGGCTTCTTATTGGTTTCAATCTCCCCTTCACTTTATTAGGTTTTTTAGCTATAATGATCATCTAACACTTTCCTCTTCTATATTTTGTTTGATATTCTGGTGAAAGACATTCATATTCCAAAGGATGGATCATTTGGGACAAATTTTATTTCTCTGACAATGGATTCACCTGAGCATTATTTTTTGTCTTGGGCCAGATTCTTGCACACTCAAATTATAATTTTTTGGAGAGCAATGATTAACTACAACACTACTATAAATTTCAACTAGCTTTCTAAGTGTCAATTTCTCTTTTGGCCGGAATTTTGGAGACATGCTATTCTATATGTAAGAGTTTATTGATACATTTTGCGGGTACGTATATATGGCCTAAATGTTTGTTTCCTTTTCATTTAGTCACAACTTAAATTTAATGGCTAATTTGTTGCTTCGTTTTCACTATTTGATTTGCTTGATAGTCTGGATGGAGTCTTAGGATAGATTTCTTACTGATGTTGATCTCTCAATTGTTCAATTGGACAAGTTGGATCTTATTTTATTCTCTTTTTGCTTGATCTTTTCATTTTTGATCGGTATTGTGATATATTTGTTTTGCCTTCTTTTTTCCCTTAAGTTGAGACTTGTTTTTTTACCTGTATTTTTGTTCTATTATATAATTTAGCAGGACATGGTTAATTCAAAAAAGAAAAATGTCATATGGTAGGCTTTGCCCATTTTGCAGATCTTATTTTTACTTTCTCTTTATTTAATATTAAGTTTTTAAAAATTTATTTTTAAAATTTTGCCAAGTGTGGCTTAAGAAGTTAAAGCTGTGGAGTTCTAATGTCGATAAGAGAAGAAAATATTATGTTTGAATGAATGTGCATGTGCATATTAGTTTATTCGAGGTGTGCTCGGGGTGTACTCGAAATATATTCATGGTGCACTCGGAATATACTCAGGATGCACTAGGTGTACTCGTAGTATACTAATCACAGTATGCTCAAGATATACTCTCCTAATCGCACGTATAGATACTGCATGTAATATCTTCTCCAAAAAGAGAGAGAAGTTACTCATTATATTAGTCATGATCAATTATAAATAGGCCATACCGAGTATTTTTATCAACTATGTAGTAAAACTAACAATTAATCATTTGCACATCAAACACATTGCAGAATTAATTCTAACAAAGATTATAGGCCTTTAGCCAGAAACGAATATTTTATGTAGCACTATAATGTATATTTATATAGTTTTTGAATTTAAATATATGGTTTATATTGTGTTTGCAAAGTTGGATTGCTCCTCACCTTACATCAGGCAGCCAATATAGCATAACCTGTGTAGGCATTTGGTTGATAAATATTCAACGGCGATGCCTTGTTCTTGCACTACGACCAGTAAATCCATGCCACATAATTTGTTCCAATCAGTGTCATTGTTTCCAGAGAAAAAATAATGCCGTGCTCCAAAGTTTCGTTCTGAATGATTTAACGAGTCGTTTTACTGTTCATTATCGTCATTACACAAACACCGTCGAAGATTGTAAGATAGCAACATCCAATCATTAATCAGAGACTTTANTAAGATGTAATTAACTATAGGGGCTTGCCCTTATAGGAAGCTTGCCTGAACCCAGCTTAATATAAACCCTATTGAATTCTTTGTATTAAATAAGGAAACTTGTCGGCAAATAAAATAATTTTTTAGACCAAACGGATGTCATATATTTCTTAGTTTATTTGATCGGGCCTCATCCTCAAGTCTTATGTTTATCCTCCGGAATAGATACAGGGTTTGAGGTATAATGCTCTTTCATTTAAACTATGAAAAATATGGGGTCAGTTTGATTCATATTTCTCTAAAACTTATATATATATATATATATATATATATATATATATATATATATATATATCTATCTGTGTGTGTGTGTGTCTACTTCTGTATGTATGTATGTATGCATGCATGGTTGTGCATCTGCGTGTGTGTGTGACAGTGTCCGTGTGTGGGTTCTGGGAAATGTGCGCGTGAGTGGATTTATCAATATTAAAGCTTATTTATGATGTGTGTGTTGTATTATGTGTTTTATTTTAACGAATTACAATATCAAGTTTCAATATAATGCATTTTTTAGGAAAAAAAAATAATCAATAACGTTTTTTGAGAAATATTATTCTCACCTTTAATATAACTTAAGTATCATGATTTATATTTATGTCATTAATAACATATGGAACTAATAATTTTACGTAGCCATTTTATTAGAATTCAATTAAGAGATTATTCATCCTTGATAATCATTAAATTTATGACAAAAAAAAAATAAAAACCAAAATGTTATCAAGTTAAATTTATCATATGTTTTACTTTCATATTCAAAACGACTGAAAGTTATGTTATTATTTTCTAATAAATTTTTTCTTCTCATGAAAGAAATGAAATGAGCCTTAATAAGTATTTTATAATCAATATCTAGTATTATGTATGTAATTATCCCTTAATATAAAGTGCTCTAATCATTTCAAGTGATAAACTTAAACACATATACACTTACTAGTGAGTAAATTATATGATGAACCAATACACAACATTGAAAATTGTAATGTTCAACCGAATCCAGACATCAAAGGAAGGAGCATTGATCACTTTGGTTGACTATTTCATATTTTAATTCCCATCATATAAACAAATCATGTTCCCTCCATCCAACTATTTTGACGAACCTATGACTTATGATAGAGCTATTTCCAGATATAATTTATGTAAGATCTATGAAGAAGTTGGCAAATGGTCATCTTTTTAGCTAAGTTTGAACCACACTCTGATAACTAATTTCTAATTTAGTTGCCATGAAACTATATCAATGAGAAATGCCTTGTTATTGATGATTCACCTTTGACTTTTATGGGATGTATTTCTACTATTAAACATGGTTGTAGGGCTTAAGGCTTATGAGATTATGAGATAAGTATTCGATGAAGGTAGCATTATAAATGTCATTTTCACTCATAATCTCATTAAGATTAAACATATGCTTAAATTATATCGAGTCAATCATATAAATCTAATTATGACTACTGAAATTCTAATTAGTTATGATAGTCATGAAAATTAGATCTCATTTGACGTTATTTTGAATAACATTTCTTATGCTATGTACGTGATATTCAAACTTGTGTCTAAACCAGAAAACAAAACACAGGCTTCACATGTGCCTTGTATGTAATTAACCCTTATTATTATTATTATTATTCCTATATCTAAGCTAAAAAATGATAGGTCTAATATTAGACAATAAAATTTATATAAAAAAATAGATTTCAAACAAATTTCAACAACATTTAAATTATAAATTGAATAAATTTTAATATGTTCAAATAAAAGTTAATTTTACCGACAAATAAAAAATGAAAGCTTAGAGAAGCCAGAAGATGACACTACAGCAATTCACATAATATCTGACAATCAGAAGTCATTGATAGATATACAAAAAAAATTAACAATCGGTTAATAATAAACCGACAACAGTCAAACGAGAGTAGCTTTTTAGCTTGTTTGTAATCCAAGTAACGATTGCTTTTGTCGTTTGATGACTTACTGCTGTATCCCATGTGTTTATGTTGAAAGCATACTTGATGGTTAAGGATAAGTTACCCATGAGTTATATAACCGACTGATAAAAGTCATCAATTTATGTCGAAAGCATAATTGTTGTTAGGTCGTCGGGTAATCGTCGATAATCAACATCTGATAATCATTGGTTAAAAAACCAAATGTTACAAGACGGGTTCATGCCCAAAGAAGAAAGTGTCAGTTACTCTTAGCTAAATTCAAAATTTTGTAACAGATGCGACAACATGTCAATTTTTTTATAGCACATCGCTTAGCAGTAGATTAATTATCCCTCAAATAATCGACAATTATAAGCCGTCGGTTGATGCCAAAAGAAAAAAATATGTTCATTACTCTCGGTTAGATTCATAAGTTTCACAACCGATGGGATAGGCTGTCAATTTTTCAATTATCCGTCGAATAACCATCAATCAAATAATTGATGGTTCCTAGTCGTCAAATCGTGCAAAAAACTAAACTCTAAACCCTTTACACGTGCTACTCTCCTTAAAACCTCAAAATGGCTTGTTGTTCGTGAATAGTTCTTGTTTGGCTCATTAACAACTTCGTGTTCGATTGTTTGCTAAGTTAATGAGCTGAGCATGAACAATTTTTTTTTTTTGTGCTCGATATATAAACGTGCCGAGCACGAAGAAAGATTTGTTCGTTCGTGTTCGGCTTGTTTTGACTCGTAATAATATTATATATATATATATATA
>JXCR01050397.1:96858-116795 GCA_002079205.1 Phalaenopsis hybrid cultivar | reverse complement strand
CTACCACAAAGGAGGAGATAATAGCTATAGAGTTAGAGAGGAGGAGAGCATCTTGAGGCCTTGTTTCAAGGTGTCGCTTGAGAGGGAGGCTATGGAAGGAAGATGAGGGCTCATCTCTATGTATAAGCTATGTATTCTCCATTTCTTTTGCCTTAGTGAAATATTTGATTGATTCCCTCCCGTGGACGTAGATCCAGTTGGATCGAACCACGTAAACGATCTGTGTTTGCTTGTGTTCTTTTTTCGTCTCATTTCTATGCCAGGAAGTATATATCTCACAACACATAGCAAGGGCAAAAATCCTTTCATGCTTCTGGACAGAAAACACATCACTCTGATGAGAGAATTTAGCTAAATAGCATGAGAACTTTCATTCAATCTATTCCTCATAAACACGACATTAGAAAACATTGGTGTTTGTAGCTTTGCTCAAGTTGTTAGAATGGAAGAGGATTTGCAAGCTGTGAGGTCGGATATACAATAGTTGAACACAAATAATAATGAGATGAGAACTTTATGCAGTAAATTCTAACGCAACTCAAACCATCTATGCCTTGCATAGGATTAGTTCTTAGGTTAAAATCTTTTATATCAATAGCAACCACTCTGTCTATATTATTTATTAGCTAATTTTTTATTGCAGGAAGGAAACGAACAATCATCAGTGGAGTGATTGAGTTGATGAAGTTTGGCCTAGTGCCCTTATATTTATTTTTCTTTATATTATCTGATTGAAGCAAGAAAATGAACACTTGAATGTGTTAGTTTGATTAGATTATAATTTTGTGATCTCATTTTGTATTTTGGGTAAAAATTACTCTATTATTTGTTTTAATATCTGAGTTTTATTTATTGGTTTGAGAACTCGTTGGTCATTTAAGAATGGAAAGTGAATTAACTTAGCTTACTTCTATTTAGAAAACAAGGTAGTAAAGTGTTAATGTTTCTTAAGATGAGTTTAAGCTTTTATTTTTATTTCTTATTAATATTCATAACTTGACTATTTTAATTTAGTTGTGTTCGACAAATTTTATGGAATGTATGCATATGTATCGACTGCAAATTTGTCTAAATGTTGTTGTATACATTCACAATGATGAGATTATTCTATCAACACACATAAGATTGTTCTAACAACACACATAATTGCTTGAAAACATGTGGAATACGTTGCACTAAGAAAATTTTAAATATTGTTTATATGATTAATTGTTGTTTATTAGTGCATTTGGAAGAAGTCTTACATGAAAAAGCGTGGAGTGACAAAAGCATAAATCTATCTTATTTAAAAGTATTTGGGTTTTCTGTCTATGTGCACATTAATGTAGTCCATAAGTAAGCTTGTCTCAAAATTTGTCAAGTGCACCTTGAATAGGTATGGCTCAGATGAGTTTGGAATAAATTCTGTGATTATCAAATAAAAAGTTATTAGGATCAGTGATGTTATATTCAATGAAATGGAGATGTATAAGGACAGAGTCATAACTCTTGATAGCATATTAGTTATTTCTGATGTGTCCAAGTATCTTGAGATAAAAAATTTTAGTGATCAAGAGGGTGGATAAAAAATAAGTGCTCAATTATATGAAGCACATGAAGTTCCCCAATCAACTGCTACTAAAGTGAAAACATGTATTCTTCTTCATTATAGTATTTGTTGCTAACTAATAGTGGTGAACCAAAGTGCTTTGAGGAGGCTACTCAAGTTGAAGATTCAGAGGTGTAGGAGTTGTCATGTATAAATAAATGTAGAATTTTGAGTCAACTCGGACCAGGGATTTAACTGTATTACTATTTGACAAAAGAAAACTACACAACAAGTAGACCTACATACCAAAAGAGGAGTGAGATGGTAGTTGGTGTTAAAGGCAATGCTTATTGTGAAGGGTTTCCTGCAGAAGGAAGGCATGAACTAAACATAGATTTTTTTCTCCAATAATGATAATGACAGCTATTAGGATTGTGCTAAGTCTGATTGTAGAGAAAAATCAACATCTAAATTAGATGGATGTAAAAATAGTTTTCTTACAAGGAGGTCTGGAGGAGAAATTATCCATGGTGCAACTTTAGGTTTACAAGGTTCTAGAGAAAGAAAGTTTGTTCTATAGGTTGAATAAGAGCTTCTATGGCTTGAAGTAGGACTTGAGGCAGAGGTACAGAAGGTTTGACATGTTATGTTAGACTGTGGGTACGTGCAATTCCAAGCGAACCACTACTACTTTATCAAACAGTTCAGTATTTATTACATCTTGCTTCTTTTGTATATGAACGACAAACTGATTTTTGAGGTAGATGTGGATAAATTTAGGGCCTTAGTTAGAGGAGAAATTATTAAGTGAGCTTGGGTTGAAGGATTTATTTAGAGGAGAATTAACAAGGGTAGAAGTTTAAATAAACTAAAATTGTATCAGGCGTAGTATGTTGAGACGATTCTACAGAAGTTCAAGAGAGTGAGACAAAGCCAGTTTGCACCCCTTAGATAGTTATCACATGTCTGAAGTAGAGCAGACATAGATGGTGAGAACTTCATATGCTTCAATAGTTGGAAATAGTATATAAGCTTGCACATGAAGTGAAAGTGATTAGCTAGTACATGGGCAATCCAGATAGACATCATTAACAAGCAGTGAAGTGGATTCGTAGGTATTTAATAGGAATAGTTAACATGGCACTTTGCTATGGAAATGTAGGGATCAGTTTACAGGGATCTATACAAATTTAGCATGAGATTCTTAGAATCCTGCAGAGATGTTGGCTTCAGTTAGAGTCTATGAAGTTTGAGACTGGTGGTGAGCCATACCATACTATGGGACTACAAAGATGGTACAAATAGAGGTGCAGATTAGGTGGATAGGTGTTAGGTGCGATCAACCTCAAAGTGGGAGATTGTTGAGTGTGAGCCTGAATGGAAGCAGCAGGAAGCGGCCGAACACAGTAGGAGCATCAAGGTGTCATGATAGAATGGGGCTCCCGCTCCACGGGGCGCCCTCATGTTGAGTTTCCAAGCAATTGACACCGTTGTGCCATTTTTTGAGGCACCTCTGCCCGGATACAGAGAGCACATTGCCCTCGCGCCCAAGAGTGGCACGGGCGCACCAAGTGTGGTTTACTCTACCGTTTTGATTTAAATCCTCCATTCGAGCGACAAAAGAAAAGGATCTCCAGCGTGCGATGTCTCGACATGTTTCTCTGAAGAAGAAAAGGGTTGAGGAGAAGAACTTCATCATGCATTTTCTCTTCTAAGATCGAGAGTAGGGTTTTGATTTGAGTTCTTTAAGTTTTATTCTTTGTAGAGATGAAAAATGAGTGTGTATTATTTACATGTCTAAATTTTATAGTCGAAATTTTTTGGTGGTGTGTGGCCTAGTGATTTATTTTGATTATCGAGTCTTTTCACATTAAATCCTGGTGTGCTTTTCTTGTATTGTTTTTGTTATGCTTTTGTTCAATTTCAATTTTCTGAAATCACTGCGATAATATTTTGCTATGTGGTTTTTGATTTTTTAATTGGATCAAAGCCCTAGTAAGAATATAAGTTTCCATCCCCAAATCATTTTTCTTTCCTAATAAATTTTCCTTCACTTTACTTTACCTTAGCATTCTTAACTTAGATCTAATGGATTAGGGAGAATGTTCCTGTACAAATAATTACTTACTCTCTATGTAGTCTCTTTTGTATATTTTTTTTAATGCAAATCAAATTCATTTTTCATTTAATATCTAAGAATTTGAAATAGTTCATTTTCATTAAAAAAAATACTTAATTTTATTTATATTGATTTTTATTTTTTATTTTTAAATTTGATTAAAGATGAGAAAATTTTGAGAAATAAGGTTTCTCTCATGTCACCCACTCCCTTCTTGTTTTTCTTGTGTAGTTCATCTTTATGGAGAAAATAGCTCACTCTTTTGTGGTTAGCTTTTAATTTGGTTAATTAGCCTTTTTTCTATAATTAATTAGAAAATTATATCTTAATTAACCAGTAAAATTATCACATAATAAGTTCAAACCAAAATTTAGTTTTAAAACACCACGCCAATGCAAAAATTTCTAAGAATCTTTGGCACGATTTGCTTCCTGAAAGCATGTTGTAAGGGAGCAAGTTAGGGGTATTTACATACATACCACTCAATTCCTAGTATTTACACATGCAATATCTTATATTTATTTTCTTANAGAAAATTATATCTTAATTAACCAGTAAAATTATCACATAATAAGTTCAAACCAAAATTTAGTTTTAAAACAGCACGCCAATGCAAAAATTTCTATGAATTTTTGGCACCATTTGCTTCCTGAAAGCATGTTGTAAGGGAGCAAGTTAGGGGTATTTACATACATACTACTCAATTCCTAGTATTTACACATGCAATATCTTATATTTATTTTCTTACATCCCAGATGAGATGATGGAGTCTTTTCCTAATGATGATGAGGAGGCGCATTCACGAATGAACCCGATTCATCTCGAGGGCGTTCATTTCCCAATAATAGATAGGTGGCTTGTTGGTATAGAGGTAGTTCATTCATTATCGATGTCATGTTGTAGCTTCGGGATGGTGAATTCCACCGAATTTATGCCACCCAAATCTTCATATCACATAAAAAAGAAGAAAAAATTTCTTTAATTTTCATAGTTTGATGCATTTATGACAAATATTCGATCGGCCTAAACTCTTACAATTATAAGATTGCCGACATCAAATAAAAGCGTGAAGGATAATATTTATTTGTTATATATAGAGCACCTGAAATAATGATATTTACAAATAAAACACGGGATAAATTTTTGAACAGCCAAATCAATGCATTTTCGCTTGTCATGATCAAATCATTAAGAATTTGATAAAAATGAAAAAAATATGAATTGGGGTTTTACATGAATTTAGATATTTTGAGTGAGTACTTAAGAAAAAGAGATTCAAGAGAGTGCTTCATTTGTAAATAATAATGTTTGCAATGCTCTGCTGGTAATTTCTTCAAGCTGAATCAAACAAACGCATTTAGTTCGAAGAATACCGAAGTATCAAAAACATGAGAAGACCTCATGTCCGGTAGGTAAGCTCGGTCGTTTAGAGCATCAAACAGAGCAGAAGCCACAGTCTTTAGTACCATTCAGAGGTTGAAAGAAGAATAATATAGAAGTGAATGGGATACTGATGTATCAAAAACATGAGAGATTCTCATGTCCGAAAGGTAAGCTCGGTCGTTTAGAGCATCAAACAGAGCAGAAGATTCAGTCTGTAGTACCATTCAGAGGTTGAAAAAAGAATGATATAGAAGTGAATTGACGATGAAATCTGCAAAAGATATTTTTTACATGCATAGAACTCAAAACATTGCAATTAATAAATTTAGCACTCACTTTCATTCATTTTTTAAATTCTCACTCAAATAAAAAATTTCATGAGAAAAGCTCAACTCATATTTTTCATTTTTTTCAAATTCTCAATGCTTTGATCGTATCACATGTAAATACATTTGTTCGGTAGTTCAAAATTTTCACAGGAGTGCCAAATTATGTAAATAGCGGTGTTTCGGGGGCTGTATATGTAATTGTCCTAAAAATACATGAGAAGTTTCAAACAAACTATTTTGAAACCCTTAAAAAAATAAAGTCGCTTCATCAAATATAGAGAAGCAAACTATGCTGAAACTCTTTAAAAAAAACAATGTCATCAAATATAGAGCAAAAGCTACATGAAATTAGAGTGAATTTATTTTGGCAAACTAATTTGAAATTTTGGTTTCTCAAAGAAAAGCAAATATCTTGTCAGACTCTCTCAATGTAGTATGTCAAGATATGGTAAGAAGTTAAGTTAGCAGCAAGGAGAAAAAGCCTAAGGATACAAGCAATGGGGATGAATGTAACATGTTCAATACTTACCGTAGAGTACAACCAAATAGGAACTAATCACTAGGGATGCTATGGCACAAAGTAGCCATTAAAACAAGGGGCTCAAAAAATAATATGGTGTATGTGTTTGTGTGTATTCTTTTCTTAGCTTGAGTTCACAACACGAACGGTGGCAACTATGATTCCACGAATTAGAAGTTTAGTTTTAACGTTAAGAACTTGTTGCATAATTTTTCAAGAAAATGTGAAATACTTGATGTCATAACCTACGAATCAAATCAATTTATACAAATTCACTTCACTATAGGGATGGAATATAAGCACTTGGGGCTTTGATCAATTAGAAATCAAAATTACACCTCGAAGTACCATCACAACAATTCAAACTATTTAGAACAAAATTTCTAACAAAAAATACAAAAAAAAAAAGAAAATCCTAGAAAAAGTACTCCAAAATTTACGTGGAAAAGAAAACAGGAAAAACCCACAGTCACCACACCAAAAAAAATTTACTATGAGTGGGAGAAACATGCAGATTATGCCACTCTAATCTTCTTTCTAAAGTCACTAGAACTTACATAGTATCGCTTCAAAGCTTCTTCTTGATCTCATAAGAGAAAACCCTCACTTCAAAATCACCCTCTTCCATAATTCACCTTCGATAGTTTGTTATTCGAATCGTGACTTTAAAATCAAGAGAGGAGAAACTCTACGGTAGGAGCGATTTTTCTGTCCGGACTCCTGACGTAGTTCTACGTGCGGCGTAGGTTATTCTTAAGTTATTTTCAGGTTATTTCTGAGTTATTTTCAATAATACCGAAATAACCCGTGATTTTTATTCTTGAGGTATTTCTGGGTTATTTCGGTATTATTAAAAATAACTCAGAAATAACTTGAAAATAACTTAGAAATAACTTGGTCCGCACGTAGAGCTACGTCAGGAGTCCGCACAGAAATTTTTTTCTATGGTAGGGTGACCACACTAAAAAAAGCTGCTTAAATAACTCATTCTCCTCGCTAAAAAAAACTTGAACGAAGGACCACATGACATGGCTACGCCGATCATCATGCGGTTGAATCGCCGCTCGAAAGCACTGCAGTAGCGTTGGAGCTCCAACAGTCACTCACATGCTCTAAAAGTTTTTAAGTTCTCTTCCTTGACTTTGGTTGCCAAGAGGGTCCGTCAAGAAGAAATTTTAAAGGATCTCACATCAGGACAAGAAAGTAGTCAACCCTTCCAACCAAGAAATAATCCAAACAAATGATCTTAATTTTTCTCATTTTATAAGTTTTTCTCTTTAAATTTTTAAAAATTATTATATATTTGATTAATAAATAAAATATAATTAATATTTAATTATTATTAAGTATTCAAATTTAAGAGGATGGTAATTTTTGCATATTATATAATCTTAAAATTTCAATAAAAATTTAGGAGAGAAAAATGTATCCCTGATTCCACCTCCAATAGACATGGTAGTAGAGGAATGGCTAAATTTTATAAATAACTTTTTTTAAACTTTAATATTTTAAATAATTTTTTTTTATTTTGACCAAGTAATTCATTTTCCACGTGGATCCACCTTGGCAGCTGATGTGGCAATTCCATTTTGTTTTAAATTATTTCATGCCCCACTTCTCCCTGTGCTCTCCCATGGCCTAAATCATGCTCGCTGGCTTCTGTGTATGTTGAAGCAATCTACATCGAAACACCTTGTTGGCAAGGCTGTCGTCGAAGCCGCCGGCATCAAAACCGTGGGAAGCACTATGGTCGTAGCACAGACGACGAAGCTGTCGTCGAAGCCTCCAGCATTGATGCCCACTAATTGTTCTGTTTTTTTTTTTTGTTTTTAGTTTCCTTCTACAGATCTCCTCCAACTCGCAGCAGACGTCGGGATCTCACATACATTGGTATGTTTTTCTTAGGTTTATATTAGGTTGATAGATATTCGGTTTTATAAGTGACATGTTTGGTTGGCTTCATGGCTGCCAAAAGATAGTTTACTTGAGTGCTTTGGTCATGAAGTTCTGCCATTTGGTCATCTTCAGAGGATTTTTGTTATGATTGTATGAGGCCATGCATTTGCGCTGTATATTAATTTTAATGTGGTCTTAAACAGCTATGCATTGTGTGTCTCTTCGTCATGATTGACTTAGTTTGTCTTTTTTTTTTTTAAATTTTGAATGCTTACTGCTTATAGTTAACTAAGGGGAAATTTCTTTTGCTGAAAATAATTAAAGTGTAAAATAAAAGTTATATGAATGAAATGTAGTGTATTTGATATATTCTAGTTATTTAATATGTTCTAAAGTTAATATTTGATTTTATTTTTATTTTTGTATTTGATTTACGTTTTCACACTCTTATAGGCTTCTCATCATTGATTTCCTTCTTCATGTTTTTATTCAAGTTATGAAGAACATAAATTAAACAGTCCCAACATCAAGACTTGCAAAACCTTTTAACAACTTGCATTAGTTTTGTATAGCCCATTTTCAAACTAAACATCACTAATAAATCAAAATTCTGNGTTTTCACACTCTTATAGGCTTCTCATCATTGATTTCCTTCTTCATGTTTTTATTCAAGTTATGAAGAACATGAATTAAACACTCCCAACATCAAGACTTGCAAAAACCTTTTAACAACTTGCATTAGTTTTGTATAGCCCATTTTCAAACTAAACATCACTACTAAATCAAAATTATACAAATGCAACGTGTTCTAGTTTACCAAAGGATCAACACATTAACAATATTTAATACATATTTTAATCACCCCTAAAATCAAATTAAGAAAAAGTANATCAACACATTAACAATATTTAATACATATTTTAATCACCCCTAAAATCAAATTAAGAAAAAGTAAAAAAAATCAAATAACAATCTAAAAAATTTCATACAACTCACACATCAAGAATTTGAAGCAAGAAATCAATCCTCATATCCGTCATCTCATTCACCAAATGGCCATACCTATTGAGATACCCATCTGCGCTCATCAACATAACCTTAGTGGTATCCAAAAGCCTGAATTTCAATCCCTTCTCATTCCCCTCCCACTTCACCTTCCAAAACTCCTTCAACTATTCCTTTTCCTTCTTCGCCGTCCCTCAAGCCTCGGTCTCTCCTTCGCCCGAAACAGCTTTATGTGCCAACAATTCCTTCCTCTGTCTACGATATGAAAAAATGAAGCATTAGCTGTTACATATGAAAAGATTTGAGTGTTATGTGTCAAGATATGATGCTTTAGTTGTTAGACATGAAAATACAATAGAATTGTGTGTAATGTGTGTAAATTTTGGCGTGAATATATATACATTCATGCTTTTTTTTGGATGTGATTGTGTTACTCCATTTATTTTGCTTCACGCGGTGGTTGTTTCCTTTTGAACTTGTGCTGTATTTTAATCAAATTCAAATCTTTGATTTGAAACTGAGGCTGCACAAAATTGCGGTCATAATATTTTATAATTTAATAGATGCATTGTTGCTTAATAATTTTGTTCAAAAATGAGTAAAGTATTTGCCCAATTGATGCTATGGTATGATGGTAAATTAATTGTATCTAAGAAGCTGGTGTTTGAGCATTTAGGAGGTCGAAGTAGGCGTATTCGTGTCCCGCTACATACAACATGTATGGAGTTGAAAGAATTCATACTACAAAGCTTGAAATAGGACTCATGTGCATTGAATCTAATATGTCGTTACTCAATCAGTGATGGATCTGCTGTAATTCCCGTCGATGATGATAAGGTGACTACGGTGGTTTTAGCAAAAAACTTCAAAAAAAGTTATAATGATTTATGTGGAGATTGTTCCAGCTCAGAAAGAATGCCATATTGTTTATTACATAATATTGTCTCATGTTATTGAGGGAGATTAAAAGATGTGTACTATTTTAAGTGCTAATGACATTGATATTGATAATGAATTTGACAATGAAAGTAGTATCAGTATCAACAATGATACTCCCAACCAGGTAGTTACTGAAAAGTGTTATAACAACAATGACATCATTATACGGATTCTCAACTATGGGAAGAACAACATAGGCAAAAATGATTATAGAATGATGCTTCCTTTTCAGAACGGTCACCACAACACAGTAGCTCCCTGATTGACTCCTTTTTTGGTCACCTTTGGTATATGAATTCCCTCCTAGTATCACTAGTAAAATCCCTATTATGTGAATAGTGTTGGTTGGGCTTGGCTGGCTCGATTCATTATTCGTTGGAGCTTTGACCTTCTACATAGTGTGGTTCTCCGCGTCTACAAACTCCTTGAGATTCCCAGCCTGGACTAACTCCTGCACCAAATTTTAGAGAGAAGCCGGATTCACCTTTTGAAAAAACACCTTATCATGTATAACATCTACGAGTTCCATCATTGAAACCCGCAACGATGTATGTTTGGATGTTCTTTAGTCTGTTGTAGACTCGTCAATCAATCGGTTGTGTCTACGTCCTTCTCGTTAATCTTCTTTATCCCTTTATGATGATCATCCTTTCTAGCATTTTTGGACGTTGGCCATCCTTCTCTCTCCATCCAATATCCTACGGGTTGTTCTTGTCTGATAGTTGATCTAATTTCTCGTCTTTGGAAATCGACCGGTTCATATGCTACTTGTCTGGGCTACCTTAGCAGCAACCAGCTCTAAGTTTTTTACCTCGAGCATCTTCTTATGGAACCTTTTAATGTATTCCCACAGGATCTCGTTCGGTCCCTATTTCACATACCACAAAGAATCTAAGTCATATCATGGTTTTTGGGTGCTAACGAACTGTGCTAAGAATAAATTCCTGAAATATTTGAAGGAATTGATAATTCTTAAGAGAAGTTGATCGAACCACCTGAGAGCAGAATCTCTCAATGTGCTGTCAAACAACCAATATTTTGATGCATTAGAGATTTTTAGAAGGTAGATTGTCGACTCAAAGGACATAATATAATCACCAGGGTCATTCCAAGCCTTATACGATTCCAAAGAGGGAACCTTAAACTTCTCTGGTGGCTCTGCTTCTGCAATATGTCGAGAGAATGCATTCTTGATCCTGCAATAAACTTCTATCACTCATGGTTGTGGTCCTCCCTTTAGCATGTATATGGCACTCTCCTGATGCTGAGACTCTTCTTCTTGCTCGACAGCTTGGGCCCCTTGTTGAGCTTGGGGCTCTGGAGTTGGTGGATCAGGTTGCAAGGGAGGTTGTGCCCTTCCCTTAAGCACCACTCAAGCCAGCTTTGCATTTTAACCTACCAACTGATCATGGAACCCTTGGATTTGTTGTTGAATGAATGCTTGAATGGGACTCCACATTGGTTGTTTCTTCTTGAAGTGTTCTTTCACCGTTAACCCACTCCTCGTCTTGTTGAAGGCACGATTCCATGATCACTGCACCTTTTAGAATGTTGGATCCAAAAGTTCTTAATGAATCACACCCAAGGAATAGAACATTAGTCAAATTAAAGAAGAAAGAAGGAATATTCAAATGATCTCTATTTTTTGTATCAATTCAATCCAGAGTCCTTTTCTTCAAAATGATCCCCCTATAGATAAATCATAGGCAGGATCTCACGAATTACATAATTGTCCTGATTTAAAACAAGGGGACGTTGTCATAACTAACGCGCCATTAAATTCACGTATTTGTAACTGAATAACATTTGTTTTGACCATATAATCACAGTTGGCCCCGCTTTATTTCCATATTCACCTTAGACACCGCTTTAAATTCATAACTGCCCAACTTAGTTACTTAAAATTCATTCGGTCAGCCAGAAGTCATTCGGCCTACCAAGTGTCCTTCAGTCGAATTTAGTGATCTTTGGTTGCCCATTCGGAGGAGATCGATTGTGAAGACACATTGTTCTTGGATAAAATTATTTCATCATGTAGATGGTGGATCACTGTAATCCGACAAGCATCCTATCCGGGTCTATGTAGCTATATTGAGGAACTTCATCCTGAGTGACTGTTGATTTTGATGGTGGAAGCTGTCGGGAAGCAGGTGCTAACTTGGTAGTGTGATATTTTTGTGGTCGTTTATTCTCTTCATTTGATCCTTTCGAGACCGACCAATCATATGATGAATAATCATAGATCAATTTTCTTCTCGAGATTTGTGCATATGCATTCTTGATGTACATATTAAGTCCACCTTACGAGCTAAACAAGATATATTAACTTTAATTTGAATAAAACTCTATCAATTTTTTGTCTCAATTGATTCATCATCAACAAACTGTCATTTGAGATGAATCTCGGGGCAATTAACATAAATCTTGAAATATCTTTTTAACCAGAAACATTCAAACTCAAATTAAAAATTATCCAAAACTCCACTTTCAAAAAAATTACACTCAAACTGGACCCGATGACACTCAATTGATCTGAGTTAAATCAAGCCTGAATCAATAGTTAAACCACTTTTTGATGCTTCGGGTGATCAATTGAAAGGTCAATCAAATTTCAAATATGACAAACTTATAGTGAAATCGAGCGTCTTGATGAGATGAATCAAATGGGCCAAAGATCACTCAATTCTGACATCCATAAAACACTTAAATGTTCACAAAATATCATCTAATCAAAAGAATCTCCCTAGGCTATTCGATAGAGTTGGTCGAATTCTTTCCTTATTTGTAGAGAGTACAATTTAAGAGTTTATAAATAGAGTTCTAGCCCTCTTCATGAAAGGGGACCGAGGCTAAGAGCAAATGAGGGAGACTTGAAGCTAGAGCATGACTATGAGTCAAATTCCAGTACAATTCCGAACCAAAAACCTGACGAACATTTCCTACTCCCGCAGTCGATGATCACCATCAACCACTGCTTGTCGATCACCATCAATCATCGTCAGCTGCCCATCAACCATTGCTTGTCGATCACCATCAATCATCGCCAGCTGCCCCCTGCTCGTTGATGTTGACGAGCGCCAAAGGTGTAACGACGAATGTCAAATACGATGCAACAACATACTCCAAATATGGTCTAACTTTGCATCCTGAAGACATTGTAATGACACACCCCAAAAACACCGTAATGACAGACCCTGAGGACGGAATAACTCCCTGCAATAACTGCTTGCGACCATCTCACTCAGAACATGGTGACCTTTTCCGAACTCTTGAATTTATTTCCTCATAGCTTTCACTACGACCTTTGACTTGTGAGATTCATTGCAACTGCAACCCCTTACTATGGTTTTAGCGGTCAACATATGCTAGTATAACTCCCTGCTATCAACTATTACCTACGTAGCTCACAGCTGACATAGCTCCCAACTTCGGCCTCTGTCATCCTCTGTCATCCAATGACATTTTTTACAGCTCCTCACTACAACATATATGAGCAACTACTACCTACACGACTCACAGTTCACGAAGCTCTCAGTTTCGATGTTTGTGGCATCAGACATTATTGCACCTCACCACTACGACCTACTTAACTTACTATGACTTTCATGCCTCACAACTCATGCAACTCCTAATTCTAGCATTCTTGGTATATGGGTGTTATTGCAGCTCATCACTATGGTCTATATGACCAACTACAATCTATGTAACCATAACTCATGTAGGTCCCAACTCTAATCTCTGTGGCCTATAAATGTCTTATGTTACCAAATACGATCTGCGTGGCTCACAGCTTATGCAGCTCTCAATCCTGGTGTTCGTGGCCAACCAACGCTCCTAAAACTATAGTTTATGGCTTACATAGTCAACTTCTGCCACAACTTTCAACTATGAACTCTACGATAAGTTGATACTCTATCATTGTCTACAACATTCACAGCGAGTTATTGACTCCACAATAATCAACTAAGACCCTTGCAAGCTTCTATTGTCGATATCGCCAAAAATTTCATCCAGATTACAACTATTATTGAAAAATTATTATTGTATATTTACAATGATCAACTTTGCAACTCAATCTTTCATAATCTAGGATAAGACTGGACAGATATCATTACAATTACATAGTGAATTATTTCAATGTCCCATGATTTTTTTTCTTTTTTAAGAGTTTTCCACAAAAAAATTTGTTCTCTCTTCTCTTTTAACGGTGTATGTGATGGATCTTCATCTAACACTAAGATGTAAAATTATTACTATATCATTTGAATCTTCTAGCACACAATCAAAAAATTATTAATTAAACATGTGTTTATATATAAAGATTCATATATAAAAATGCTTTAATATACATAACCATCAATCAAAATTTAGATGTCATACAAATATATTTATGAAGACAAACATATTGACTATAACTTATTTGCTCCCCTTGGCCTTAAGTGAGCAAACCAAAGGCTGTTCTAGACCTTAATTTCCAGTTGACCAAACAAGGTCAAACTGAACCCTCCATGGTTGATCCCATGGTTGACTGAGTGTTACTTTCACCCTATGGGTTAATCTAGCTTATTAGCCCAATTAGTCTTTGCATAATAGAAACTAGGTTGACCAATCTAGGGCTGCTAGGGCCAAACCTATTTAATTTTAAAAAGTGATTTAGGGGCCTTGCTCAAATACTACTCAAGAAATTAATTTCAAGTCAAATTTAACTCATTCATCCCCTCACCAATTTAAACAGTGTTCAATTCATGCAAAAAGAAAAAAAAAAGTAAAAATCCAACTTTCAAGACACATTCAATATTCAATTCAAATTAGCAGCCCTCCAAAAAATCATGAGCACTAAAGCTTCTTTGGAGATAGCTTTTTAATGATTTCTGGCGGTAGGAAATAAATCAATAGAAAACCATGTTCAATTGAATCATATTTTTCACTCAACTTAATTAAAATATTTACAAAAAAAATTATTTTAGAAAAAATATATTAAAAATTGTGACTGAAAAAGACCCTNAAAAAGACCCCTTTTTTCAGTAAGAAAAGCACTGGATATTAATACTTTATAATCCTTCACTTTCTTTCCAACCAATATGCCAAATATTAAACAATTGCAAAATATAAAGCCTAGCACACAAATCAGATATTCACAGCTAGATAATATCCCCTAGCAACAAAAGATAATTACTATATAAGATGAAATCCGAAAAAAAAAAAAATCTAAGAAAGAAAAAATACAGTCTCAAAATCCATTTTTGGATCAGAGAAAAATAAAAATGAAGATCCTCTGGTATGTAGACCGGCCGGCCGGTGACCCTACTCCAGCTTTTAGCCCAGTTCATCAATGCTTGGCCTGAAACACACCCTTGTTCCGCGCAAAGAAGGCATTTTTGGGTTTGGGGATTTCGTGAATATCCATAACCTGAATCGTCCTCTGCTTTCTCGCTTTGAAACCAATCAAAACAGTAGAACAGAACCAAAGTTAAGACATTTTTAGACGCGATGCATTACTTCAACACTAATAATAATTATTATTATAAGAAAGGGATACTTACATTATAGACCACTTAAAAATTTGATATTTAACACTAAGCCAAATATTGAGAATTAANAAATCAATAGAAAACCATGTTCAATTGAATCATATTTTTCACTCAACTTAATTAAAATATTTACAAAAAAAAATATTTAAGAAAAAATATATTAAAAATTGTGACTAAAAAAGACCCCTTTTTTCAGTAAGAAAAGCACTGGATATTAATACTTTATAATCCTTCACTTTCTTTCCAACCAATATGCCAAATATTAAACAATTGCAACATATAAAGCCTAACACACAAATCAGATATTCACAGCTAGATAATATCCCCTAGCAACAAAAGATAATTACTATATAAGATAAAATCCGGAAAAAAAAAAATCTAAGAAAGAAAAAATACAGTCTCAAAATCCATTTTTGGATCAGAGAAAAATAAAAATGAAGATCCTCTGGTATGTAGACCGGCCGGCCGGTGACCCTACTCCGGCTTTTAGCCCAGTTCATCAATGCTTGGCCTGAAACACACCCTTGTTCCGCGCAAAGAAGGCATTTTTGGGTTTGGGGATTTCGTGAATATCCATAACCTGAATCGTCCTCTGCTTTCTCGCTTTTAAACCAAACAAAACCGTAGAACAGAACCGAAGTTAAGACATTTTTAGACGCGATGCATTAAAAAAGGGATATTTACATTATAAACCANCTTGTTCCGCGCAAAGAAGGCATTTTTGGGTTTGGGGATTTCGTGAATATCCATAACCTGAATCGTCCTCTGTTTTCTCGCTTTTAAACCAAACAAAACAGTAGAACAGAACCAAAGTTAAGACATTTTTAGACGCGATGCATTACTTCAATACTAATAATAAGGGATATTTACATTATAGACCTCTTGAAAATTTGATATTTAACACTAAGCCAAATATTGAGAATTTGATAAAAATGAAAAATAGNTCTTGAAAATTTGATATTTAACACTAAGCCAAATATTGAGAATTTGATAAAAATGAAAAATAGTGGTTGGGGGGTTTTACCATTTTGATATTTGAGTGAGAATTTGAAAAATAGATGAAAGAGGGTGATTGATTTGTAAATAGCAAGTTTCGGGAGGTCTGAATCAAATTGCCCGAAAAAAAAAATTACCATTTTGAGCTTCCTGGTAATTGTCGTGAAGCCTCTTCCTTGCTGAAGCCAACCTATCCGGGTCTAGCAAGCCATCCTTCTCCTTCATTTTCTGTCAATCAGATACCAAAAACAATTTTTTTTTTTAAAAACAATTTGATTGTACTAAATATTACTTGTAAGAAACTTTTGATTGACCAAATTTAAAAACAATTNAAAATTACCATTTTGAGCTTCCTGGTAATTGTCGTGAAGCCTCTTCCTTGCTGAAGCCAACCTATCCGGGTCGAGCAAGCCATCCTTCTCCTTCATTTTCTGTCAATCAGATACCAAAATCACTTTTTTGTTAAAAAAAACAATTTGATTGTACTAAATATTACTTGTAAGAAACTTTGATTGACCAAATTTAAAAACAATANCTGAAGCCAACCTATCCGGGTCTAGCAAGCCATCCTTCTCCTTCATTTTCTGTCAATCAGATACCAAAAACACTTTTTTGTTAAAAAACACAATTTGATTATTCCTCTAATTACACTAAATATTACTAGTTAGAAACTTTTGATCAACCAACAATTTAGACTGATTCTATACTCCTGCCAGACCGATCAAAGAGCATGAACCAATTCAAATGGAGAGTCATTAATCTAATTTATGCTATTATATAGAAAAATAGAATCTTTACAGCTATTGCAGAGGGGGTTGAGTTGGTTGGCTTCGGTGGAGCTTCTCTGCGCAGAGCTGGTCTTGCCTTGTGTTCTACTGATTCCAAGTTATTTCTATCGTGCTGCCAGCTCCCATCTGCATAACATTTAACAGTTGCTTCAGCTGAAAGAATCACTTTCATATATATATATATATAAGTTTTGACCCAGTTTGCCGGCACTTACTTTGAGCGTGCGGATTGGGCGAATAAGTCAAATCCGGAGTCTGAATTAGACAAATTGTTGTCAATAAATGAAAATTAGAATATAATTAACTAACTAGTAGGAGGAGGAGGAGAGACCTGATGTCCGTTCTGGTTGTTCTTGGCTGGCATTTGTTGGGGGGAGTCTCCATCAGCTGCGCAATCGATTCATATGAAAATTTTCATTTTTTACAAACCCAATTGTTAAGAAAAAGAAAATCTTGCATTGATTTGAATGAGTTCGACAACGCACTGATGATTGCAGGAGACGAGTTATCGTTAGCAGAATTCAATTTCACCCACTCGTCCACGGTTTCCTTCCACTTTCTGCAATGGATTACAGGCTAAGATGAGAATTTCAATTTCGGAGAAAGAATGGAGTTTGATTGAATGCTCTCACCTGACGAGCTGCTTCACAAGTCTTTTTACTTCTGATGACGGATGCTTCCGCAAACCATTCACATGCCTGCCGATATCGGTTTCCTGATTCGAAATAGAGACAGGAATCAGAAAACAGACGAGTAGTAAAGTAAATTAACTGATTTTCTAGACTTATACAACATATACCTTGAGAGATTTGAAGGTGATATCCATGTCGGCGAGATTTTGCAGCAGGCTAACCAGAGAATCTTCAGACTGTTTGACGAAATTCCTCGATCANACCATTCACATGCCTGCCGATATCGGTTTCCTGATTCGAAATAGAGACAGGAATCAGAAAACAGACGAGTAGGAAAGTAATTTAACTGATACATATACCTTGAGAGATTTGAAGGTGATGTCCATGTCGGCGAGATTTTGCAGCAGGCTAACCAGAGAATCTTCAGACTGTTTGACGAAATCTCTCAATCGACAACAGCACACAGATATGACCAAATTAAAATAAGAGTTATGTTTAACATACCTGATCTTGATCATCGAGAAAATCCTTGATAGCGAGAATCTTACTCTGTTCATCATCAATAGCACGATAATCCCTCTCTTCCTCCTCCTCCTCCACATCCTCCTGCTCTCCTACCTCTTCTTCTTTCCCCTTCGACGCCTTACGCTCCTCGCCAGGGCTACTGCTNGAAGGTGATGTCCATGTCGGCGAGATTTTGCAGCAGGCTAACCAGAGAATCTTCAGACTGTTTGACGAAATCCCTCAATCAACAACAGCACACGGATATTACCAAATTAAAATAAGAGTTATGTTTAACATACCTGATCTTGATCATCGAGAAAATCCTTGATAGCGAGAATCTTACTCTGTTCATCATCAATAGCACGATCATCCCTCTCTTCCTCCTCCTCCTCCACGTCCTCCTGCTCTCCTACCTCTTCTTCTTTCCCCTTCGACGGCTTACGTTCCCCGCCGGGGCTACTGCTCCCCTTGGATCGGGAGCCCACCATCTTCCCATCACAGCTCAAGCAACGGCCATCCGCCATAGAGTAAAGCCTCTCCACGATCCCATCTCTACGAGCCCTCAGCTCCCTCCCGTGCTCCGCAGCTGCGACGGCGATCGCCGTCTCGATTAGCGTCCATAGATCCACGCCTGTGCTTCTCAACACCGACCTAAGTTCCTCTGGATCCATCGTCTCCTCCTCCTACCACCCTTCCACAACCTTAGATCCAAACAATCCTCCAATACACCTCTGTCGATTTCATCACAACATCAACCAAATCCCCCCAAAAACAAAATCGATTACCGCTATCCACAACCTGGCGCTCGCCGGAGAGGGAAAACCTAGAGAAATTTATCTGCAACGAAGGGCAAAAATCCCGATCAAATCAAACTGGAGAGCATGGTTGCATTTTCTAGGTATTTTTGGTATTTTATGTTCTTAATATCTTCAGCTTCGAAATCGATTGAGGTGAAGGGCAAAGGAATGGTGGGATACAGCGGGGGTTCTGTTTATAATTTTAATATTTGTTTATTTTTAATGCTTTCCTATTTTGCGGTTTCTCGGGTGCGTTTTTTTCTTTTTGGCCCTCGCTTTTTATTTTATTTATAGTTTAAGGCGAACCTTTGGCTGACTTTTCTTCGTTGCGCGTTTTCACTCACAAAACGTGGGCTAAGAGGCGTTTATCATAATTTATTATTGCAAATTTACCTATTGTCATTAAACTCTTATGTATTTACACATCTATATCTAAACTTTAATCTCTATATTCATATCACCATGAAAGGTGTATTTTTTATTTATAATACTTGTCCATATCAAATTTTTATTATAAAATATTAATACATTTTTTAAAGTTAAATATATGATTGCTCCTAGTTAATTAAGTTCTATTTTAGGCTCGTTTGGGTAGCTTATAAGTGAAAACGCCACCGTACTGTTTGATTTGTGTGTTTCGCCCGCGGGTCGCATTTCAGGATAAACAGTTTATCCTGAAACGCACAAGCTACTAGGGATGTCAAAACGGTTCGTTGTTCGTGAACAGCTCGTGTTCGACTCGTTAAGAAGCTCGTGTTCGACTAGTTCATTCCGTTCGATAAGTTAACGAGCTGAACACGAACTAAGATGTCTTCATTCGTGTTTGGCTCGTTTTGGCTCGACATACTACTCATTAAGTTTATATATATATATATATATATATATATATATATATATATATATATATATATATATATATATATATATATATATATATATATATATATAGAGAGAGAGAGAGAGAGAAAAA
>JXCR01050397.1:64766-85970 GCA_002079205.1 Phalaenopsis hybrid cultivar | reverse complement strand
ATATATATATATATACTAGGGATGTCAAACTAGCTCGTCGTTCGCGAACAACTCATGTTCGGCTCATTCATTAAGAAACGAACACAAACAACGACTTCACGAACAATTTCAAACACGAGCTTATTTCAAATGAACCGAACGGCGAACACAAACACAAGTTATGTTCATTTGTATTCGGTTCGTTTACAAGCCAAACACCAAAATTTTGCAAAATATGTAATTATAGATATTATGCTGAACGTTTAGGCAATAGCCTCCCTCTAAAATAGAAAAATTACAGCATTTTTAGCTTCTCACCTAACAACTTGGCTCTTGATAAACGGTCTAGTTGTAACAAGTTAAGATTAGTGACGTGAAGTAATATGTTGATAAGAAATAAAGCAAGAATACATATAGCTTTAAATATATAACGTGTGATCTCCATTATTTTATAGAAATTAGACCCGAATTTCAATCAATTATGTCTGATGTTTCCTTCTCATTATATGCTTATTTCACACTTGCACTAAAAACTAATAAGTTTTTTCAATATAAATTTAGGAAAATAAGCTTTAAAACTCATATTAGTTTTTAGGTGTCTTCTATTAAATAGAACTATAGGAGATGCTTAAATTAGCGTATGATATTTTTGTATTAGAGTCGGATTTGCGGCAGTAAAGCGGTTAAAAATAAGTTTTGCTATTTGCGGAAGCTATTGCATCGAATTTGTGTCTAATCTAATAATTCAATGCAAGAAGAATTCTGAAAACGAAAAAAATTTAGATGGAGAACATAAAAGTTTATTTAAAAACGTCGATCTACATTAGATGCAAAGAGGACGAGAAATCCAACTCAAATAACAAGTCTTCCACGTTGCTTAATTTCGTTGAATGAGACAGAAATCCAGCGCAAAAGATCTAAAATATAAATCCCGTGTGCTTATCCTTGTTTTTCTTTTCTGCGTCTGTCGGTGTTCTCGAAACCATTGCACCTCTTTGTGTTTCCGAAGCCCTCACTCTCCTCCCTCTCCCTCCTGATTTTGCTCAAAACTATTGCCTTCATCAACAAAAATTCGGGTTACAGTCACCATTAGAGCTAGCGGGGAAGGTAACGACGATACGTGGCTTTCAGAGACCACCGAAACTCTTGTATTTCTTATTCTTCTGCTTCGCTCCAATTAGAAAACATTGAGGAAGGTGATTCTATTTGCGCCAGTATTTATCATTTTAATTTTTGAAAAGTGAAATAGGAGTTTCATTGGCAATGTTTAGGTGTTAAATATGTATGAAAATCTTTGTGATGTATGTGTTATCCAAATACATAGGTAATGTGTTGTGCATGTAAAAATTGAAGTTTAGGTGTTAGATATGTATATTTAAAAGAATTGAGTGGTATGTATGAAATTATTCATGGATATATACTATGGTATGTATGTAAAAATTGAAGTTTAGATGTTAGGTATGCATATATAAAAGAATTGAGTGGTATGTATGAAAATATTCATGGATATGTATTATGGTATGTATGTAAAAATTGAAGTTTAGGTGTTAGGTATGTATATACAAAAGAATTGAGTGATGTATGAAATATTCATAAAAAATTGATACTTAGGTGTCACACACACACACACACACACACACACAAGTATTGAGTGGTCTGTATTTACTTATTAGTAGAATTCATGTTGGTTGGTTGAAGTGAAACAATATATGTATTGGGAATTATTCGAATTGGTAGTGATATTGAAGGGGTTATTATTACTAGAATTCACGTTGGTTGGTTGAAGTGGAGGAATGCACTGATTGGGTCAAAATGATGGTGATATAAATGGGGATGTTATTAGTAGAATTGAAGTTGGTAGGTTGAATTGGAGGAATGCATCAATCGTGTCAAATGTTCAAAGTGATGATGATATAGATGTGGATGTTATTAATAGAATTCAAGTTAGTTGGTTATAGTAAAGGAGTGCATCAGTTCTTGTTCAAAGTGATGGTGATATAAATGATGATGTGATTAGTAGAATTCAAGTTGGTTGTTTGAAGTGGAGGAATGCATCAGATCTATTGTTTAAAGAATAAACTACTTCAAAGAGGTGTCTTAAAAATGGTGGACCAAGTAGTGTCGACTTCTTACTGTAATTATCAACTAATTTTTATTTTGTGCAATAGTTTTACTGATCTATAAAGCTATATCTATGTTGCATATGGATATTCGTAATTTGAGAGCTTAGATGTATAACATATTATATTTAGGATAAAATGACTCACAGACGAGTTCTTGAATGGTGTTGAGGAATTCGCTCAGGTTGCATCATAACTGCTCATTTATCATTCAAAGGATAATTTTTGTGTCCTTGTGCGAAACATAAAAATCAAACGTGTCTACGACCCAAGGAAATTAAATTGGATCTTAACCGCAAGGGATTCAAAATTGGTTCTATTCTGCACATGGTGAGCAAAGACCAAAAGCTTAGTACGATCAAGGTATCTCAATAAGCTATGTCACTCCAGCAGAGGAATATTATCCTGACACATACGAAGAAATAGTTCATGATGCTCAAAGAGCACATTTAACTGAGAGTGTTCCGCATGAAAGTGAAACACCAAACAATGAATCACAATAGTTATGTGACTTGTTGAACGCTGCACAACAATCTTTATGAGAAAGTTGCACAACACATACAGAGTTATCAGCGGCACGACAAATGTTGAGCATCAAATTTGATTTTAACATGCTCGGAGAAGCATTCACTCAAGTGACAACATTTTTGAAAGAGACAAACCCTGCAAATAATTTACTATCATATGATCTACACATAACTCAAAGGTTAGCTTCAAAGTTAGGGTTACAATGTGAGAAGAATGATTGTTGTGTTAATGAGTGTACGATATATTCAAGGTAATGTAGTCAAGATGACTTGCCGATTTTGTGGTACGGATAGATTCAACCAAAGGGAGCGCAAGAGTAAAAATTTTAAAAAAAATACTCTGTACAAGTATCTTTTTTATTTTCCGCTCATACCCCGACTGCAGAGATTGTTTGCTTCCTAATGTACAACCTCTCACATGATTTGGCATAGTACTAGAGCCATTGATGTTAATTTGATGAATCATCCGCCACATGGTGAGGCCTAAAGACATTTTGATCATACTTGCCCAGACTTTACAGCTTAAGCACGCAATTTTAGACTTGAGTTGTGTGCAGATTGCTTCACCCCGCATAGTCACGCCACAAACTCAGCTGGCTAGTGATCATTAATTCGTACAATTTGCCTCTTGATATGTGCATATTCGTGTCATTCTTTTTTATGACATTGATCATGCTAGATTCACATAGCCCCAAGGTGAAAATTGGCTTGTATTTATAGCCTTTGAATGTATGATAGACGGGTGTGCTTACATATGACATCACTACGAAATTAAATTTTTAACTGAGAGCAGCACTTTTGTGGACAATTAGTGATTTTCCGATCTATGGGATGCTAGCTGGTTAGAGCACAGTCGGAAAATTAGCTTGCCCTTATTGCATAGATATGTTGACGACATTTATTTTGAAAGGAAAAACAGCTAGTTCGAATGCCATCGAAAATTTATTCTCTGTGATCAACAATTTAGAAAGAACAAAGATGCATACTTCAAAAATAGGGTTGAGAGATCAAGTCCATTTCTTAAGATTGCTGGAGTTGAAATATTGTAGATGATCGGTAAGTACTGAAGATTACCGAGAGACCAGAGTTAGCTTGAATTTGTCCTATTCATTTCGGTGTCACATACATATGGAATAAGCATAATATATTTTGGGATCTTTCGTACCTGAAGATTAATTTGATCAAGCATAATATTGATGTTATTCATATTGAGATAAATTGTTTTAAATAAAATCTTCAATACTATGATAGATATTAAGGGTAAAATAAAGGACAATGTGGAAGCTGGAGTATACCTAAAAGAGTGTTGCAAAAATAGAACCTTCTAACTTCAATAGGCAAATCAAAGTATATTAATAAACCCCAAAGCTGCATACTATCTTACACAAGATCATGGAGAACAATATTTGAGTCGGTGAATTCTTTAAGGTTTCGTAGTGGCTGTGTCTCAAATTTGAACAGTTATTTTAACTTAGAAATGGGTAAGGTGTTTGACATAAAGAGTCATAACTGTCATATATTTTTCTGCAATGCTTCTTACCAATTACATTTCATGCGCTACTGAATGTACTTGATTGCTTGATTGAGTAAGCATATTCTTCAAAGAGTTCTATGCAGGGACTCTGAATATTGACTCACTAAGAAAACATTATGTGTGTATTCCTTTATTATTATATAAGCTCAAGAAAATATTTCTTCTTGGTTTCCTTGGCTTTGTAAAGCATCAACTTATGCATCTATGTCATGAGACTATATTAGGGGGTCCTATGTGGTACAAATGGATGTATCAATTCGAGAGGTATGCCCTTCTGCATATCACCTACAATTGTGAGTTGCATTTTATTTCATACTAAACTACCACCTTAGTTAATGAAAACTATTTTGTGATGCAGATTTTTAAATAAAATTAAAAAAATGATAAAAAATAAAGTGCATTCAGAGGGATTGATCTACGAAGCTTAATTGTTGCATGAGTTAATTACTTTCAGCTCCTAATATTTTGAGCAAGGACATCACATAGATCGTATTGTGGGTGACTTGCCTTCACAACAAAATTATCTATATTTCAAATATCGATTTCTAAGGGATAAATTGATTCAACCAGCTGTATTATATGTCCTAATGAGTTGCAATGAAGTCTACCCGTTTATACAAAGCGATTCATGGTGCCTAAACTCAATATGTTCATTTNATAATAATAATAATATATAGATATTATATATTTATATAATATAAGTTATACAATTAATATATTATATTATTTATATATATATTAATATTAGGGATGTCAAACTGGCCGTCATTCACGAACAGCTCGTGTTCGGCTCATTCGTTAAGAAACGAACACGAACAGCGACTTCACGAACAATTTCAAACACGAACTTATTTCAAACAAACTAAATTTCAAACGAACCGAACACGAACACAAGCTCTGTTCGTTTACACCCCTACACACAAGAGTATAAATTATGCTTACAGCCAGACACCAAAATTTTGCAAAATATGTAATTATAGATATTATGCTGAACGTTTAGGCAATAACCTCCCTCTTAAATAGAAAAATTACAGCATTTTTAGTTTCTCACCTAACAACTTGGCTCTTGATAAACGGTCTAGTTGTAACAAGTTAAGATTAGTGACGTGAAGTAATATGTTGATAAGAAATAAAGCAAGAATACATATAGCTTTAAATATATAACGTGTGATCTCCCTTATTTTATAGAAATTAGACCCGAATTTCAATCAATTAAGTCTGATGTTTCCTTCTCATTATATGCTTATTTCACAGTTGAACTAAAAACTAATAAGTTGTTTCAATATAAATTTAGGAAAATAAGCTTTAAAACTCATATTAGTTTTTAGGTGTCTTCTATTAAATAGAACTATAGGAGATGCTTGAATTAGCGTCTGATATTTTTGTATTAGAGTCGGATTTGCGGCAGTAAAGCGGTTAAGAATAAGTTTTGCTATTTGCGGAAGCTATCGCATCGAATTTGTGTCTAATCTAATAATTCAATGAAAGAAGAATTCTGAAAACGAAAAAATTTAGATGGAGAACATAAAAACTTTATTCAAAAACGTCGATCTACATCGGATGCAAAGAGGGTGAAATATCCAACTCAAATGACAAGTCTTCCACGTTACTTAATTTCGTCGAATGAGACAGAAATCCAGCGCAAAAGACCTAAAATATAAATCCCGTGTGCTTATCCTTGTTTTTCTTTTCTGCGCCTGTTGGTGTTCACGAAACCATTGCACCTCTCTGTGTTTCCGAAGCCCTCGCTCTCCTCCCTTTCCCTCCTGATTTTGCTCAAAACTATCGCCTTCATCAACAAAAATTCGTGATACAGTCCCCATTAGAGCTAGCTGGGAAGGGAACGACGATACGTGGCTTATAGAGACCACCGAAACTCTTGTATTTCTCATTCTCCTGCTTCGCTCCAATTAGAAAACATTGAGGAAGGTAATTCTATTTGCGCCAGTATTTATCATTTTAATTTTTGAAAAATGAAATAGGAGTTTCATTGGCAATGTTTAGGTGTTAAACATGTATGAAAATTTTTGTGATGTATGTGTTATCCAAATGCATAGGTAATGTGTTGTGCATGTAAAAATTGAAGTTTAGGTGTTAGATATGTATATTTAAAAGAATTGAGTGGTATGTATGAAATTATTCATGGATATATATTATGGTATGTATGTAAAAATTGAAGTTTAGATGTTAGGTATGTATATATAAAAGAATTGAGTGGTATGTATGAAAATATTCATGGATATGTATTATGGTATGTATGGAAAAATTTAAGTTTAGGTGTTAGGTATGTATATACAAAAGAATTGAGTGGTGTATGAAATATTCATAAAAAATTGTTACTTAGGTGTNATATATATATATATATATATGCACTACTACTAACAATGATGTCAACAAAATTTTTATCAACAGCTTGAACATTGAAGATGAGTCTCTTTTAAGCAAGATTGTTGAATCAAAATTTTCGAGATGTTCGAAGTATACATACATAGAAATAACTTATAATCACATGTATGTAATATAACCGCCACATTTGAAGTTGGACTAATAGTAACTCAAAAATTGTTATAGTTCAAGAATATATGTAATGAAATCACGGATCAGAAATTACTAGATCTTGCTTGATGATCTAATTGCAGTCTTACTCCATGAAAAATATTTGATGTAAAATGTTAGAAATTCCATATGAGTTCCTGGTGTGAAGGGAAGAAGACATATAATTGTGGTTTCGTTGTTAAATAAAACACACACACATAGTGAGATTATCTATTACAGTGTACTTGATGAAGTCATTCAATTGCAATATCTAGGTAATGTCTGCTACACTGTGTATTTGTTCAACTGTCATTGTTTTGATCCTATTATGAATCAAGGAACACGAACAGCTACACGTAATGATATCATCAAACTCAAAATGAGCAGACGATATGCAAAATTTAATCTATTTGTTCTGGCACGCCAAGTTACTCAGGTTTATCACCTTCGATGCTTTGGTAGAGCAAGGGATAAAGTTGATTGGGCTGTGGTTATGAAGAATAAACCAAGAAATACTATTGAGCTGATTAGTATTATAAAACCAATTCACAAAGAGGAAGGTATGTCATACTTTTGCATTCAGGTCAGCACAAACGATGAACTGTTTGCGCTAGAGGTTACCGTGAGGATTTTGAAGAGGTTCCTATGGTTGAGGATGATAAGGAGACTGAAGAAGAAATTTTAGGTTCATCTTTGATGACAAGTTCCTCTAATAAAACTTAATAACATTGGTATGTAATTTTGGATCAGTGGTTACTGCTACTTTACTTCTTTTAATTTTGTTATTTTAGTTTTAGACATAGCTGCTACTTATGTCTTACTTTTCCTAGATTTTTTTTTCTGCACCTTCCTTCTTTTACTTTTTTTATGCTCATTATTATTTTTGCTAGTATTACTAATGTCTTTTGTATGTTTATAGATGGCCACAGATGGTGTTGGTGGTCAGCCGCCTAAGAGACCCAATGTTAGGGGAACATTAGAGACCGGCTACAGGCGCAAGAAGAGGGGGGCATTTTTTGTTGTTGCTACTTTCACTACTGTTTCCGCTCCGCTCCCCCACCTACTACTGCCACACCTTCTGCGACACTTGCTCCCCCACCTAATGCTTCGCCACTTGTTGCTTCCTCACATACTCCTCCATCTGCTCCTACTGCTGTTGTTGGCACTTCTACTCCTCCACCTGCTCCAACAGCTGATGGCACGCCTGCTCCCACACCCACAATCCCCCCACCTCCCTCACTAGTTCCAACCCCACCTATTGGCACACCTACTCCCCCACCTCTTGAGGCTGGCCCCTCGACTCCTACCCCCTCCCTGAGGATACATTTACTGTCGGAGGGCGACTCGTAAGTTATTTCTAACATTATATTATGTTTGTTCTTCTTCATTTTATATCTTTTTTTGTAATTTATTATTTTCTTAAGCAGGTCCATTTCCCACAAGATGCCCATGACATGCATTACATAGATTATTTGAAACAGGTATAGTTAGCCTCATCTCTCCTGAAAGCAAATCCCAGGAACCACTCGGCATTTGTGGTTTTGGGAGTTTAAGGTATGATCATGTAATTTGAATCAGAATTACAAATTTAATTTATTTTGTTTTAATAACACATGAATAATTTTTTATGTTGCAGAGGTCCTTCCCCTGACTCCCAGAATACCATCATCAAATTCGACAGATCTTCAAGATTTGAGGCAAGCATCGACTTGGTGAAAAGTTCACCACAACTCGTCAAAAGGGAAAGCGACCTACCTGAATTGGGGAGGAGTTTTGGGGTCAGCTGATCACAGCTTGGGCCTCTCCTGCTTATGGGAGGAAGAGGGAGATTAACTGAGCGAACCNTATATATATATATATATATATATATATGAAATAACATTAATAAAAACATATAAATTAAAAAGAATTGCTCGATATTTTAGGAAAGGTGCATTTACGTACAATTTAAAATTCACCAAACAGGTTAAATAACGAGTAATAAATTAAGGCAACTTTTATTAAAAACTATGAATACAATTATATTTAATAATTAGGCTATAAGAGTGATATATTAATATCTTAATATTATATGATAAACTAACACCCCCACTGATAAAAGAAGAGTTTATAGAGGGGACTACGGGAGTTTTTACTTGGAAATCTGAAAGAGAAAAATCACATGGCTTAGCCGAGTTGAAATAGTTCTATTATGTTAATGTAGGTTATAAGACTTACCCGCTATTGACTAGTCTGAAGCAATATTACATTAGTGTGGTTATCCACTTGACTTATGCTAAGAAAGTGGTGGAATATGTTGAGAGAAGTGACAATGACTCGGTTGTTTAGAGGAAGATTGACGATTGAGACCAAGGGACAGAAAGTCTATGCTAGTGTTTTCGGTAGTAGCGGTAGTCCGGTGGTGATGATGGTGATGGTTGGGGAGTAGAGGTTTGGAGGCGGAGACAGAGGTGCTTCGACGTTAATGGCAGTGGAGGCCGAGCAATAGTAGTCGAGTGGTGACAATAGTTAGAAAACAATGGTCCGATGGCTCTATGGCGCCGACCGGGCAGTGGTGGTTCGGGTGACGGGATGGTCGGATGAAAGTGGTCAACTAGTGGCAATGGCCAAACAATGTGGTCAAGCAATGGTGGCCTGACTTTGGCAGCGACTCAAAGGTGGTCATTGGGCAATTGTGGTTTAATGGTGGCGACAACTTGATGGTGGTGGCCGGGTAGCAGTGGTCTGATGACTGTTATGGCTAGAAGACATTGTTCGAGCAGAGGTGGTCTTGCAGTGACAACAACGAGACATTGATAGTCCCCAAAACAGTCTCCAGGCAGCAATGGTTCGGTGGATGTTGCAGTTAGATGGGGGCAGTCCTACAGTGGAGATAATGGTTCAGCATTGGTAACAACCAAACGATTGTGGCCAGACAACAATGGTCCGATGGTGACCAGATTACAGTCGTACAATGGTGGCTGGTAAACAGAGATCCGATGGTGGCGACGGGTAGATGGTCGTAGTCAGACAACAATGGTTATTTGGAGATGATAGGTCAATGATGGTGACTATTAGCGAAGGCTTTCGAACAGTGGTCCTTCTGTCACAATGAAGGTGGTCTAGTAGTGGCGACAGCTAGTCAGTGATGGTAGGGCTTAGAGACCTTCAAGAGTTTGGCACTCCTTTAGTTTTCTCCTTCAAGTTGTCACCATTAATTTACTAGATCAACAATCTCTTTATAATTAAATACTCTTAAAAATTAAGTGTATATATATACATGAAATAAATAGCTAAATATATAAATTTACGCCTTTTTTTTTTCTTATTACTATTTAAACTTCACCAAACAGGTTAAATAAGGCGTAATAAATTAAGGAAACTTTTATTAAAAACTATAAATACAGTTATATTTAATAAATAGGATATAAAGTTAAATAATTAACATTTACGTTAATTAAAACTCAATTTCAAATTGAATTCACTATGAAAACCAATAAGCAAGGATGAATAACTGTTGCATGCCACAAAATTTGTGTCATTAGAATGATATGTTAATATCTTAATATCATATGATAAACTAACAACCACACTGATAAAAGGAGAGTTTATAGAGGGAACTTTTGGTGTTTTTATGTGGAAATCCAAAAGAGTAAAAAACACATGGCTTAGCCTAGTTGAAATAATTCTACTATTTCAATGTAAGTTATAAGACTTTACCCGCTATTGACTAGTCAGATGCAANTATATATATATATATATATATATATATACACACACACACACATAAGTATTGAGTGGTATGTATTTACTTATTAGTAGAATTAAAGTTGGTTGGTTGAAGTGAAATAATATATGTATTGGGAATTATTCAAATTGGTGGTGATATTGAAGGGCATATTATTACTAGAATTCACGTTGGTTAGTAGAATTGGAGGAATGCACCGATCGGGTTTTTTGTTCAAAATGATGGTGATATAGATGGGGATGTTATTAGTAGAATTGAAGTTGGTAGGTTGAATTGGAGGGATGCATCAATCATGTCAAATGTTCGAAGTGATGATGATATAGATGTGGATGTTATTAATAGAATTCAAGTTGGTTGGTTATAGTGGAGGAGTGCATCGGTTCTTGTTCAAAGTGATGGTGATATAGATGATGATGTGATTAGTAGAATTAAAGTTGGTTGTTTGAAGTGGAGCAATGCATCAGATCTATTATTTAAATAATAAACTACTTCAAAGAGGTGTCTTAAAAATGGTGGACCAAGTAGTGTCGACTTCTTATTGTAATTATCAACTAATTTTTATTTGGTGCAATAGTTTTACTGATCTATAAAGCTATATCTATGTTGTATATGGATATTCGTAATTTGAGAGCTTAGTGTATAATAGATTATATTTAGAATGAAAATGACTCACAGACGAGTTCTTGAATGGCGTTGAGGAATTCGCTCAGGTTGCATCATAACTGCTCATTTATCATTTAGAGGATAAATTCCATGTCCTTGTGCAAAACATAAAAATCAAACGTGTCTACGACCCAAAGAAATTAAATTGGATCTTAACCGCAAGGGATTCAAAGTTGGTTCTATTCTGCACATGGTGAGCAAAGACCAAAAGTTTAGTACGATCAAGGCATCTCAATCAGCTATGTCACTCCAGCAAAGGAATATTATCCTGACACATACGAAGAAATAGTTCATGATGCTCAAAGAGCACATTTTACTGAGAGTGTTCTACACGAAAGTGAAATATCAAACAATGAATCACAATAGTTATATGACTTGTTGAACGCTGCACAACAATCTTTATGGGAAAGTTGCACAACACATACAGAGTTATCAGTGACACGACAAATGTTGAGCATCAAATTTGATTTTAACATGCTCGGAGAAGCATTCACTCAAGTGACAACATTTTTGAAAGAGACAAACCCTGCAAATAATTTACTGTCAGATGATCTATACATAACTAAAAAGTTAGCTTTAAAGTTAGGGTTACAATTTGAGAAGAACGATTGTTGTGCTAATGAGTGTACGATATATTGTAGGTAATGTAGTCAAGATGACTTGCCAATTTTGTGGTACAGATAGATTCAACCAAAGGGAGTAAAAGAGTAAAAATAAAAAAAAATACTCTGTACAAGCATCTTTTTTATTTTCTGCTCATACCCCGATTACATAGATTGTTTGCTTCCTTGTGTACAACCCCTCACATGAATTGGCATAGTATTAGATCCATTGATGTTAATTTCATGAATCATCAGCCACATGGTGAGGCCTAAAGACATTTTGATCATACTTGTCCGGACTTTACAGCTTAAGCACACAATTTTAGACTTGAGTTGTGTGCAGATTACTTCACCCTGCATAGTCACGCCGCAACCCCATACTTAGCTAGCTAGTGATCATTAATTCATATAATTTGCCTCTTGATATGTGCATATTCGTGTCATTCTTATTTCTGACATTGATCATGCTAGGTTCACATAGCCCTAAGGTGAAAATTGGCTTGTATTTATAGCCTTTGAATGAAGAGCTTCAATGTTATGAGAGACGGGTGTGCTTACATATGACATCACTATGAAATTAAATTTTTAACTGAGAGCAGCACTTTTGTGGACAACTAGTGATTTTCCGGTCTATGGGATGCTAGCTGGTTAGAGCACAATCGGGAAATTAGCTTGCCCTTACTGCATTGGTATGTTGACGACATTTATTTTGAAAGGAAAAACAGCTAGTTTGAATGTCGTCGAAAATTTATTCTTTGTGATCACCCATTTAGAAAGAACAAAGATGCATACTTCAAAAATAAGGTTGAGAGATCAACTCCACTTCTTAAGATTGTTGGAGTTGAAATATTGTAGATGATCGGTAAGTATTGAAGATCACCGAGAGACCAGAGTTAGCTTGAACTTGTCCTATTGATTTCGGTGTCACATACAAGTGCAATAAGCAGAATATATTTTGGGATCTTCTGTACCTAAAGATTAATTTGATTAGGCAAAATATTGATGTTATTCATATTGAGAAGAATTGTTTTAATAAAATCTTAAATACTATGATAGATATCAAGGGTAAAATAAAGAACAATGTGGAAGCTGGAATAAACCTAAAAGAGTGTTGCAAAAATTGAACCTTATAACTTCAATAGGAAAATCCAAGTATATTAATAAAGCCCAAAGCTGCATACTATCTTACACAAGATCATGGACAACAATATTTGAGTCGGTGAATTCTTTAAGGTTTTCTAGTGGCTGTGTCTCAAATTTGAACAGTTATTTTAAGTTCGAAATGGGTAAGGTGTTTGACATAAAGAGTCATAACTGTCATATATTTTTATGCAGTACTTCTTACCAATTATATTTCATGTGCTACTGAATGTACTTGATTGCTTGATTGAGTAAGCATATTCTTCAAAGAGTTCTATGTAGGGACTTTGAATATTTACTCACTAAGAAAACATTATATGAGTATTCCTTTATTATTATATAAGCTCAAGCAAATATTTCTTCTTGGTTTCCTTGACTCTGTAAAGCATCAACTTATGCATCTATGTCATGAGACTATATTAGGGAATCCTATGTGGTACAAATTGATGTATCAATTCGAGAGGTATGCCCTTCTGTATATCACATACAATTGTGAGTTGCATTTTATTTCATATTAAAGCACCACCTTAGTTAATGAAAACTATTTTGTGATGCATATTTTTAAATCAATTTAAAAAAATGATAAAAAAATAAAGCGCATCCAGAGGGATTGGTCTACGAAGCATAATTGTTGCATGAGTTAATTACTTTCAGCTCCTAATATTTTGAGCAAGGACATCACATAGATCGTACTGTGGGTGACTTGCTTTCACAACAAAATTATCTATATTTCAAATATCAAGGAAGCCATCAAAGAGGCATGTGACACGATTTCTAAGGGATAAATTGATTCAAGCCACTGTATTATATGTCCTAATGAGTTGCAATGAAGTCTACCCATTTATACAAAGCGATTCATGGTGCCTAAACTCANCTCTCTCTCTCTATATATATATATATATATATATATATATATATATATATATATATATATATATATATATATATATATATATATATACTACTACTACTACTACTACTACTACTACCACTACTACTACCACTACTACTAACAATGATGTCAATAGAATATTTATCAACAGCTTGAACATAGAAGATGAGTCTCTTTTAAGCAAGATTGTTGAATCAAAATTTTCGAGATGGTTCGAAGTATACATACATAGAAGTAACTTATAATCACATGTATGTAATATAACCGCGACATTTGAAGTTAGAATAATAGTGACTCAAGAATTGTTATAGTCCAACAATATAAGCAATGGAATCACGGATCAGAGATTATTAGATCTTGCTTGATGACCTAATCACTGTCTTACTCCATGACAAATATTGAATGTAAAATGTTATAAATTTCATATGAGTTCCTGGTGTGAAGGGAAGAAGACATATAATTGTGGTTTCGTTGTTAAATAAAACACACACACAATGTCTGCTACACTGTGTACTAGTTCAACTGTCATTGGTTTGATCCTATTATGAATCAAGGAACACGAACAGTTACGCCTAATGATATCATCAAACTCAAAATGAGCAGATGATATGTAAAATTTAATCTATTTGTTCTGGCACGCCAAGTTACCCAGGTTTATCACCTTCGATGCCTTGGTAGAGCAAAGGATAAAGTTGATTGAGTTGAGGTTATGAAGAATAAACCAAGAAATACCATTGAGCTGATTAGTATTATAAAACCAATTCACCAAGAGGAAGGAATGTCATACTTTTGCATTCAGGTCAGCACAAATGATGAACTGTTTGCGCTAGAGGTTACCACAAGGATTTTGAAGAGGTTCCTATGGTTGAGGATGATAAGGAAACTGAAGAAGAAATTTTAGGTTCATCTTTAATGACGAGTTCCTCTAATAAAACTTCATAACATTGGTATGTAATTTTGGATTAGTGGTTACTGCTACTTTACTTCTTTTAATTTTGTTATTTTAGTTTTAGACATAACTGCTACTTATGTCTTACTTTTCCTAGATTTTTTTTGCACCTTCCTTCTTTTACTTTTTTTATGCTCATTATTATTTTTGCTAGTATTACTAATATCTTTCCTTTGTTTATAGATGGCCACAGATGGTGTTGGTGTTCAGCCGCCTAAGAGACCCCATGTTAGGGGAACATTAGAGACAGCCTACAGGAGCAGGAAGAGGGGGGCATTTTTTGTTGTTGCTACTTTCACTACTGTTTCCGCACCTACTCCCCCACCTGCTACTGCCACACCTTCTGTGACACTTGCTCCCCCACCTAATGCTTCCCTACTTGTTGCTTCCTCACATACTCCTCCATCCGCTCCTACTGCTGTTGTTGGCACTTCTACTCCACCTACTCCAACAGCTGATGACACGCCTGCCCCCACACCCACACTCCCCCCACCTCCCTCACCAGTTCCAACCCAACCTATTGGCACACCTGCTCCCCCACCTCTTGAGGCTGGACCCTCGACTCCTACCCCCTCCCTGAGGGTACATTTACTGTCGGAGGACGACTCGTAAGTTATTTCTAACATTATATTATGTTGGTTCTTCTTAAATTTATATCTGTTTTTGTAATTTATTATTTTCTTAAGCAGGTCCATTTCCCACAAGATGCCCATGACATGCATTACACAGATTATTCGAAGCAGATATAGTTAACCTTATCTCTCCCAAAAGAAAATCACAGCAACCACTCGACATTTGTGGTTTTGGGAGTTTAAGGTATGATCATGTAATTTGAATCAGAATTACAAATTTAATTTATTTTGTTATAATAACACATGAATAGTTTTTTTATGTCGTAGAGGTCCTTCCTCTGGCTCCCAGAGTACCACCATTAAATCTGACGGATCTTCAAGATTTGAGGCAAGCATCGACTTGGTGAAAGGTTCACCACAACTCGTCAGAAGGGCAAGCAACCTAGTTGAATTGGGGAGGAGCTTTGGGGTCAGCTGATCACATCTTGGGCCTCTCTTGCTTATGGGAGGAAGAGGGAGATTAACTGAGCGAACCTGGGGACGAAGGGGGCCAAGGAAGCTGCGCTCCATATTGAAGGATCAGTCTCTCTTATGAAACACTACATGAGGCTGGTAAGCTTCTTTTAAATATTTAAAAATTCAATGTTGGATGTAAATATATGACTCTAACCAATTGTTTATGCTACATATACCAAGGAGTTGAGCCGTGAGCCATTTGTTGTGAATTTGCACGTTCAACTAATCGGTGCCTAGAGACACAACAGTGGGCCTCGTGACATTCCCGACGAGTTGTTGTAAGTAAAAAAAAAAAATTAAAACTTTATTTGAACTTTTATTATTCAAAGTACTAATTAAATATTGATTTTAATTTTGCACGAGAAGTTTGAGTAACTCCAAGAGAGACACTTGGTCACTCAGCCCGGGACTTTCGCCAGTAATGGTGGTAGTCGTTCTACCACTGTGTAGTCTGAGTTTGAGCTTTGGACTCAGGTGGCAGGGAAGAAGAAAGAGAGGGTGTATAGCCTTGGTGCAAAGGACATAGCCTTCTAGACTGTGATCTCTCATGGTCTCGTACTGAGTTCTCAGAGGTCCTCATAGCTAGACCAGGATGGTATAGCCAGGCAGAGTGATGTGATGGATAAAGAGATCAATCAATTGCGTGCAAAGATGCTAGGAGACCAACATAAGGTCGAGGACTTTATAGTGCGCATGACAGAGACTTTAGCATTTTGGGGCAAGCGGTCAATGACAATTGTAGAGGAGGAGGAGAAGGAGAGGGAAGGAGATGAGGATTAGACATTACTTTCTGTATTTCTTTTATCTATTTTTAGCATTACTTTGAACATTAATTCTTGATTTTTTGGTTTATTTTGTTGTTATTTTCTTGGACACTTTATTACATTATATGATTTTGCATTATTCATATTTACTAGATTATCTGTGGCTGTATAAAATATTGTTGCATTGTGGGTTCAATGTGTCATGCGGGTTGTGAAAATGTACCTATTTTTTACAATTTTTTTCTATGTTACATGTTTGTGCCTAATTTGCGTCGAATTCGCATTAATCCGACGATAAAACGATAATGTTTTATCCACCGTTTTTCGATACTCTTTGACACTAATATGCGAGTAATTCGATGCTAATTTTAACGTTCGATTTTTTTAACAAAAATTCAGCTCATAACCTCAACAATAGCTGGCGCATAGTTGACAAAAACAAGACAAAAAAAAAAGTGGCGAATCGTTTTGACGCTAAATTGACGAAAATTATATTATCGACCCCTATTTTACCGGTGAAAAAAACCAAACGTGACAATAACCCTTAAATGCAATCGGATTTGCCTCCGCTTCACATCATATATGATCGATATAAATTTCAAAAATTCCCCTAGTATAATGAATTTGAATAAATTTGCTATTTTTAAAGCTTATTTTTAACTTCAAACAACCATTCGTTCTTTGGGACATAATAAATGCCAAAATGCTCAAAACTTGAATTAAAAAAATGGCATTTACATACCACCCACCTCCTCTATTTATATATCTAACACCAAAACTTTACTTTTTACATTTATAGGTGCCACCCAAATCTTTCATACCACATCAAACATATCAGCATTTAACTTTCAAAAGATATCATAGGAATTGAGGGGTATGCTTTGTAAATCTATTGGGTGCCAATCTCTTGCAATTAGAGACATTCTAAAATCAACCTCAATAAAAAAAATTTTCAATATTTTACACAAATTGTTAGAGGTAGGGGGAGATATGTAACACATTTGCAGCATTCAATAAAACAAAATTACAATATAAAGAGGCAACTGCAGAAGCATTCCCTAATCACCACACAAATTCAGGCAGCCGCATGCTTGCCAAAGACAAACAACAACATGATGTGGCCTTCACTGTCATTATGATCGCATTATGATGTATTATTATAAGCAGCGGTACCATGAACTTGGTTACATAATTGATTTGTATTAATTAGTTGCAAGAGTTTGTAGCGGTTGCGCTTCTTCGGGANCAAAGACAAACAACAACATGATGTGGCCTTCACTGTCATTATGATCGCATTATGATGTATTATTATAAGCAGAGGTACCATGAACTTGGTTACATAATTGATTTGTATTAATTAGTTGCAAGAGTTTGTGGCGGATGCGCTTCTTTGGGATCCCANAAAAGTGTGTTTGTGTTCGGCTCGTTTGTTTAACGAGCCGAACACGAGCTGTTCACGAACAAAGAGTCCTTTGAACGAGCCTAATCATGTAGCCATAAGACAATAAGGGTTTGAACAAGATTTACAAATTATTATTTATATCAAAATATCATTTAAATCTAATTTAATAATTATTATTATATTTTCTNGCTCGTTAACTTATCGAACGAAATTAACGAGCCGAACACGAGCTTCTTAACGAGCCGAACACGAGCTGTTCGCGAACAACGAGCCGTTTTGACAGCCCTAGATGCAATATTATATTAGTGTGGTTATCGACTTGACTTATGCTAAGGGAGTAGTGGAATATGTAGGGAGAAGTGTCGATGACCTAATTTTTAAGATGAAGATTGAAGGTTAAGGCCAAGGGCCAAAAAGTCTATTCCATTGTTGTTGTTAGTGGCGGTAGTCTGGTGGTGATGATGGTGAGGGTTGGGGAGTAAAGGTTTGGAGGTGGCGACAGAGGTGCTTCGACATCAATGTCAGCGGAGGCCGAGCAGCTGTAGTCAAGTGGTGACAATATTTAGAAGACGGTTGTTTGATGGCTCTATGGGGGTAGTTCGGCTGAGGGGTGGCCAAATGGCAGTGGTCAATTGGTGGCAATGGGCAAGCAACGGTGGTCGAGCAATAGTGGGCCAACTATGGCGACGACTCAATGGTGGTCGATGGGCAATGGCGATCTACTGGTGCTGCCAGAGTAGTTGTGGTCTGATGGTTGGGATGGCTCGAAAACGATGTTCAAGTAGTGTTGGTCTTGAGGTTACAACAACGAGACATTGGTGGTCTCCAAAACAATCACTTAACAGCATTGGTTCAGTGGTTGTGGCAGCTAGATGGAGGTGGTCCTACAATGGAGATAGTGGTTCGGGGGTGGTGACAACCAGACGATGGTGGCCATTTTGGTTGATGGTTGTGGCTGGACAATGATGGTTAAGCGACGTCGATAGCTCAATGATGGTGGCTGGGAAGCGATGTTCCGGCTGCGAAGGCTTTAGGACAGTAGTCCTCCTGTAACAATGATGGTGGTCTAGCAGTGACGACAACTAGTCAGTGATGGGAGGGCTTAAAGAGCTTCAAGAGTTTGGCACTTCTATAGTTTTCTGCTTCAAAAACAAGTCCTAACCCGTAGTCTATTTATATAATTTGTGAGTGCATCCTCAATAAATACTACATAAACTCAATCGGGCGGCCTAGAGTGATCCTTTTGATCGAATAGTATTTTATAAGTATTTAAGTGTCTTAAAGATGTTTGAATTAAGTGAGCTTGGGCTCGTTGAATTCTCTCATCGAGATGCTCAGTTTGACTATAAAATTGTTAGATTCATGTCATTTAGTTGTCACAATATATTTCAAAGCTTACAAATTTGTTTTATGTAGATGATTTGTACCCACTTGGACTCGGGTCGGATCGTTTTTGGTGTCATCTGTTTCATCTCTCTGAGACCATTTCACTTGATCATAAATTGAAGTGCATTCATTTTCAATTTTGATTTTGGAAGCTTTTGTTCAAAATGTGCGACATAATTCAAGTTGATTAATATGACTTTTTTAGGAACGTATCAACAATATTTTAAAACTTAATCATATTCAAGCATGAATTAAACTTACTAAAAAAAATTACACTAATGAACTTGAAATTTATACTAGTACTTGATTCAATTAGGGGTTGTTTGGTAGCAACCATTATCTTCTCCTCTGTACTGTAAATCCGGATTTTTTAATTATGATGGATATGTTGATTTAAAGGATTTAAGGAGGAATGTTTATCTCATCACACGGGAGGAGGAGGCAATCCCCAAACATATTCTTAGTTAGTACTACACCTGTGAGTATCCATGTCCATAATTTTGACCTCTTAAATAGTTGGATGTGTTAGTTTTTTTGGGGAATCCCTCGGTCAATTGATTGCATATAAACAAGATATTTGCAAGTTAGTTCTCATCTCTGAGAATATGCTAGATTTTAAATAGTTTTGTCCCACCTTTTTTTTTCACATTTGAGAGATATTTTACAATCATTTTTACTCTAATGTTTTACTGCCCATTCACTTCGTTACCAAAAGCTTAGAGAAAGATCACACTAATAGATGTTTCACACCTTTCCCTTGAGCAAGACCCGATTCGACTATCATATCCTCGTACTCAATGTGATTAGTGGTCACTTCAATTTAACAATTAGATCCTCGTAATTTTTTAATTTTTTATTAGAAAAGATCACATCAACCATTTGTTGGTAGGTTTCTCCAATGTATTTAAACCCAAAACGTATTAGATTAGAACAATAGTTGTCATATGTCATATTCTCGGTATCAACTAGATGCATCTTGATCTATTCGTACCCAAAGAAAACCATCTAAGAAGCTCATGATTGAGTGCTTGACTGTGGAGTTAACAAGTTCATTGATCTGCGACAAGGTTTAGCTATCCTTTAGGAAAGCTGAATTAAGATTGGTTAAGTCGACGCACATTCGACAATTATCATTTGACTTTGACATCATTATTACATTGACAATCCAATCTAGGTACTACATCTCTCAGATGTATCTGACATCCAACAACTTTTGCATAGAGAATTTAAGAAATGGTTGAAAGAGGGTACTTGATTTGTTGATAGCAATGTTTTGGGTGTCATGTATCTGACTGCATTAAATGATAAAATTTGGATGAGTTTTCATCTTTACCTTTGATGTTTGAAATAGACTTTGAAAAATGGCTGAATGAGGATGCCTTTTNCTTATTTTTAACTTCAAACAACCATTCGTTCTTTGGGACATAATAAATGCCAAAATGCTCAAAACTTGAATTTCAAAAATGGCATTTACATACCACCCACTTCCTCTATTTATATATCTAACACCAAAACTTTACTTTTTTACATTTATAGGTGCCACCCAAATCTTTCATACCACATCAAACAAATCAGCATTTAACTTTCAAAAGATATCAGCTATGTAAACACATAGGAATTGAGGGTATGCTTTGTAAATCTATTAGGTGCCAATCTCTTGCAATTAGAGACATTCTAAAATCAACCTCAATAAAAAAATTTTCAATATTTTACACAAATTGTTAGAGGTAGGGGGAGATATGCTACAAATTTGCAGAATTCAATAAAACAAAATTACAATATAAAGAGGCAACTGCAGAAGCATTCCCTAATCACCACACAAATTCAGGCAGCCGCATGCTTGCCAAAGACAAACAACAACATGATGTGGCCTTCACTGTCATTATGATCGCATTA
>JXCR01050397.1:36746-63982 GCA_002079205.1 Phalaenopsis hybrid cultivar | reverse complement strand
ATTTTTGTTTATATATATATATATATATATATATATATATATATATATATATATATATATATATATATTAACCTTAACATTAATAAAGACATATAAATTAAAAAGAAACGCTCGATATTTTAGGAAAGGTTAGATAACGAGGAATAAATTAAGGCAACTTTTATTAAAAACTATGAATACAGTTATATTTAATAATTAGGCTATAAGTTAAATAATTAACATTTAAGAAATAATTAGTTACACTTGATTAAAACTCAAATTGAAATTGAATTCACTATGGGAACTAATAAGCAAGCCTGAATAATTATTGCATGCCACAAAATTTATGGCTTTAGAGTGATATATTAATATCTTAATATTATATGATAAACTAACACCCCCGTTGATAAAATGAGAGTTTACAGAGGGGACTACGGGAGTTTTTACTTGGAAATCTGAAAGAGAAAAAATCACATGGCTTAGCCGAGTTGAAATAGTTCTATTATGTTAATGAGGTTTTAAGACTTACCCGCTATTGACTAGTCTGAAGCAATATTACATTAGCGTGGTTATCCACTTGAGTTATGCTAAGAAAGTGGTGGAATATGTTGAGAGAAGTGACAATGACTCGGTTGTTTAGAGGAAGATTGACGATAGAGACCAAGTGCCAGAAAGTCTATGCTAGTGTTTTCAGTAGTAGCGGTAGTCCGGTGGTGATGATGGTGATGTTTGGGGAGTAGAGGTTTGGAGGCGGAGACAGAGGTGCTTCGACGTTAATGGCAGTGGAGGTCGAGCGACAGTAGTCAAGTGGTGACAATAGTTAGACAGCAATGGTCTGATGGCTCTATGGCGCCGGCCGGGCAGTGGTGGTTCGGGTGAGGGGATGGTCGGATGAAAGTGGTCAACTAGTGGCAATGGTCAAACAGTGGTGGTCAAGGAATGCTGGACTGACTTTGGCAGCGACTCAATGGTGGTCATTGGGCAATTGTGGTTTAATGGTGGCGACAACTTGATGGTGGTGGCCGGGTAGCAGTGGTTTGATGACTGTTATGGCTAGAAGACACTGTTCGAGCAGAGGTGATCTTGCAGTGATAACAACGAGACATTGGTGGTCCCCAAAACAGTCTCCAGGCAGCAATGGTTCGGTGGATGTTGCAGTTAGATGGGGGCAATCCTACAGTGGAGATAGTGGTTCAGCATTGGTAACGACCAAACGATTGTGACCAGGCAACAACGGTCCGATGGTGGCCAGATTACAGCCATACAATGGTGGATGGTAAACAGAGATCCGATGGTGGCGACGGGTTGATGGTCGTGGTCGGACAACAATGGTTAATCGAAGACGATAGCTCAATGATGGTGACTAGGAAGCGGTGTTCCAGCGGCGAAGGCTTTCGAATAGTGGTCCTTCTGTCACAATGAAGGTAGTCTAGTAGTGGCGACAACTAGTCAGTGATGGCACTCCTTTAGTTTTCTCATTCAATTAGTCACCATTAATTTACTAGATCAACAATCTCTTTATAATTAAATACTCTTAAAAATTAAGTGTATATATATACATTAAATAAATAGCTAAATATATAAATTTAAGCATATCTTTTTTTATTACTATTTAAACTTCACCAAACAGGTTAAATAAGGCGTAATAAATTAAGGAAAATGTTATTAAAAACTATAAATACAATTATATTTAATAAATAGGATATAAAGTTAAATAATTAACATTTAAGATATAATTAGTTATGTTAATTAAAACTCAATTTCAAATTGAATTCACTATGAAAACTAATAAGCAAGCATGAATAATTGTTGCATGTCTCAAAATTCGTGTCATTAGAATGATATGTTAATATCTTAATATCATATGATAAACTAACAACCACGCTGATAAAAGTAGAGTTTATTGAGGGAACTCCCAGAGTTTTTATGTGGAAATCCAAAAGAGAAAAAAACAAATGGCTTAGCCTAGTTGAAATAGTTCTACTATTTCATTGTAGGTTATAAGACTTTACCCGCTATTGACTAGTCAGAAGAAATATTACATTAGTGCGGTTATTGACTTGACTTATGCTAAGGGAGTAGTGGAATATGTAGGGAGAAGTGTCGATGACCTAATTTTTAAGATGAAGATTGAAGGTTAAGGCCAATGGCCAAAAAGTCTATTCCATCGTTGTCGTTGGTGGCGGTAGTCCGGTGGTGATGATGGTGAGGGTTGGGGAGTAAGGGTTTGGAGGTGGCGATAGAGGTGCTTCGACATCAATGTCAGCGAAGGTCGAGCAGCTGTAGTCAAGTGGTGACAATATTTAGAAGACGGTTGCCTGATGGCTCTATGGTGGTAGTTGGACAGTGGTTGTTCGGCTGAGGGGTGGCCAAATGGCAGTGGTCAATTGGTGGCAATGGGCAAACAATGGTGGTCGAGCAACAGTGGGCCGACTATGGCGACGACTCAATGGTGGTCGATGGGCAATGGTGATCTACTGGTGCTGACAGAGTAGTTGTGGTCTGACGGTTAGGATGGCTCAAAGACGATGTTCAAGTAGTGTTGGTCTTGAGGTTACAACAATGAGACATTGGTGGTCTCCAAAACAATCACTTAACAACAGTGGTTCAGTGGTTGTGGCAGCTAGATTGAGGTGGCCCTGCAATGGAGATAGTGGTTCGGGCGTGGTGACAGCTAGATGATGGTGGCCATTTTGGTTGATGTTTTTGGCTGGACAATGATGGTTAAGAAACGTTGATAGCTCAATGATGGTGGCTGGGAAGCGATGTTTCTACTGCGAAGGCTTTAGGACAGTAGTCCTCCTGTCACAATGATGGTGGTCTAGCAGTGACGACAGCTAGTCAGTGATGGGAGGGCTTAAAGACCATCAAGAGTTTGGCACTTCCATAGTTTTCTGCTTCGAAAACAAGTCCCAACCCGTAGTCTATTTATATAGTTTGTGAGTGACATCCTCAATAAATACTACATAAACTCAATCGGGCGGCCTAGAGTGATCCTTTTGATCGAATAGTATTTTATAAGCATTTAAGTGTCTTAAAGATGTTTGAATTAAGTGAACTTGGGCTCGTTGGATTCTCTCATCGAGATGCTCTGTTTGACTATAAAATTGTTAGATTCATTTCATTTAATTGTCACAATATGTTTCAAAGCTTACAAATTTGTTTTAAGTAGATGATCTGTACCCACTTGGTGTCATCTATTTCATTTCTCTGAGACCATTTCGCTTGATCATAAATTGAAGTGCATTCATTTTCAATTTTGATTTTTGAAGCTTTTGTTCAAAGTGTGTGTCATAATTCAAGTTGATTAATATGACTTTTTTAGGAACGTATCAACAATATTTTAAAACTTAATCATATTCAAGCATGAATTAAACTTACTAAAAAAAATTACACTAATGAACTTGAAATTTATACTAGTACTTGATTCAATTAGGGGTGTTTAGTATCAACCATTATCTTCTCCTTTGTAATGTAAATCCAGAGTTTTTAATTGTGATGGATATGTTGATTTAAAGGATTTAAAGAGGAATGCTTATCTCATCACACGGGAGGAGGAGGCAATCCCCAAACATATTCTTAGATAGTACCGCACGTGTGAGTATCCATGTCCATAATTTTGACCTCTTAAATAGTTGGATGTGTGAGTTTTTTTGGTGAATCCCTCGGTCAATTGATTGCATATAAACAAGATATTTGCAAGTTAGTTCTCATTTCTGACAATATATTAGATTTTAAAGAGTTTTGTCCCAACTCTATTTTCACATTTGAGAGATATTTTACAATCATTTTTACTCTAATTTTTTACTGCCCATTCACTTTGTTACCAAAAGCTTAGAGAAAGATCACACTAATGGATGTTTCACACCTTTCCCTTGAGCAAAACCAAATTCGACTATCATATCCTCATATTCAATGTGGTTAGTGGTCACATCAATTTGACAATTAGATCCTCGTAATTTTTTAATTTTTTTATTAGAAAAGATCACATCAACCATTTGTTGGTAGGTTTCTCCAATGTATTTAAACCCAAAAGGTATTAGATTAGAACAATAGTTGTCATATGTCATATTCTCGGTATCAACTAGATGCATCTTGATCTATTTGTACCCAAAGAAAACCATTTAAGAAGCTCATGACTGAGTGCTTGACTGTGGAGTTAACAAGTTCATTGATTTGCGACAAGGTTTAGCTATCCTTTAGGAAAGCTGAATTAAGATTGGTCAAGTCGACGCACATTCAACAATTATCATTTGACTTTGACATCATTATTACATTGACAATCCAATCTAGGTACTACATCTCTCAGATGTATCTGACATCCAACAACTTTTGCATATCTTCTCCGAATAGCTTTCGCTAGCACGAGTGCTACATAGTGCATCTCTTATTTTACTGGTTGGGCTTTCGGTTTGACATTCAGCCTATGATAGGCTATTTTAGTAGGAACTCTTGCCATCTCTTTAGTTGACAGAGTGAACACATCATAGTATTCATGTAGTGTGGTGACTAACAACCCATTTGGGACAACTTATTTAGCGTGGTGCATTATGAAAATGTTGGATGAGGCATTTGGAAACTGCAACACGTTAGTGGTGCTTAAAAATTTATGTTAAATGTAGGCAGCTGGTTCGACCCTGCAGCCTACGTTTCATTGTGAACTTATTAATCTCATGTCCCTCTCGTTGCTTCCCTCTCACCATTGCCCTCTCTCTCGAGTTTCTTTTGCCCTGGGTCACACCTCTTTTGATCGCTCCTCTCTCGCGCCTCTCTCCATTGACAATAGTTTAACTTTCTCCTTTCCTTTTTCTCTCTGATTTCTTGTGACAATGAGTTGCCTCTCATCTATCTCCTCCCTTCGATCTCTAATTCTTTGCCTATTAACTGTGCTCTTCTTCCTCCGATGGTACCACCAATTTTTTTTTATGGAATGACTTTCTCTTTTGCAATTTGTGGCTCTCTCATTTACGATTTGAAGGAGTTTTCTATTTCTGGCTTTCTCATTTGTGGTTTCAAGTGAGAATTTAGATTTTGTGATTTGTGGTTTTCTCTTTATGATTTGGAATTTGGATTTTGCAATTTTGTGGTTGAATATGATATGGAATGAGGTTTCATCTTTACCTTTGATGTTTAATTGTGAATTTGCAAACTGACTGAAAGGGAGTGTTTTATTTGTTGATTGTAATGTTTTCGGTGCCTTGTATAGCCTCAAATGAAAAATATGGCATTGACTTTTATCTATACCTTTGATGTTTGAGTGAGAATTTAAGAAATGATTGAAAGAGGGTACTTGATTTGTTGATAGCAATGCTTTGGGTGTCATGTATGTGACTGCATCAAATGATAAAATTGGGATGAATTTTCATCTTTACCTTTGATGTTTGAAATAGACTTTGAAAAATGGCTAAAAGAGGGAGCTTTTTTTGTTGGCAGCAGTGTTTCGGGTGCCCTGTATGCAATTGCATCAAGTGAAAAATATGGGGTGGGGTTTATCTTTACCTTTGATGTTTGGCAGAGAATTTGAAAAATGTTGAAAGAGAGTGCTTGATTTATTGATAGCAATGTTTAGGGTACCCTATATGGAATTGCATAAAATGAAAAATATGGGGTGAGATTTTATCTTTACCTTTGATGTTTGACAGAGAATTTGAAAAATGACTGAAAGATGATGCTTGATTTATTTGTATCAGTGCTTTAAGTGTGGAGGTGATGGTGTACGTTGGTTTGTGTATGGAGGTGGAAGTGTTTTGGGGATGGTGGTTGGTGTGTGGTTGTGTCTATATTAGAGGATGTGTTGGTGGATGTGCGGGGGTCATGGTTGGTGTGTGGTTGTGTTTGTGTTAGAGGATGTGTTGGTGGATGTGTGGAGGTGGCGGTGTTGAGGAGGTGGTGATTGGTGAGTACTTTTGTTTGTGTTAGAGGATTTGTTGTCGAATGTGTGTAGGTGGTGATGTTATGGAGGTGGTGGTTGGTGTGATGTTGTGCTTATGTGGAGGTGTTGGTATGTGGTGATGTGTAGGTGGTGTAGTGTGGTGTGGAGAGGCATTGGTGATGACATCGTGGCATTTAGATTTTTCATTCAGTTATAATATTATGGTATTCCTATTTATGTTGATTAGTATTTTCATCATAGTAATACAGTGGTTAAGACAAAAAAGGGTGGTTTATCTGTAATGTGGGAAAAAGGAGAGAATATTAATATTTTGCGACCTTTGCCTCAAGGAGGTCTAATTAGAAAAATAGGCCGACAACCTATTTCAACAAGGAAGGCTAGCAAAATATTTCTAAAAAATTCAAGAAAAATACAGACAGAGAGAATGATATAATGTAGTTATAAAACAAGTGGGATAATCTAAAAAAGAATTGAAAAATCGGAAAGAAACTGAAGTAAATTTCAACGGGCCTAGGGTGGAGATCTGATAAAGTAAAGGATTGATGCTTCTGAGAAGTAGTGGGCAGAGAGATTGGCAGTGTGCATTTTTGAAATGTTCTATGTTTCATTAATTTTTAAATTAATTTCAAATCCAACATATTATATGAATTTGTAGGTGGTGTCTGCTACGAAAAAATTAAATACAGTGTTTTCAATCTTAAGTTGGAGGAGAAATTGAATCGTATGTTTGGAGGTGTCGTGGTAAAGGGAAAAATTCATGTGCTTCCTCGAAAAATTTGGGAGTTGATCAAAAAAGTGATTCCAATGAAGGTCCTAGCCCAAACCTCCATGAAGTTGAATACACTAGCCAGTCAAAAAGTCCACATATTGAAAAAAAAATAGAGAGAGCTACTTTCTTTAAAAGCTAGATCTTATAATTGATGACTTCATGCACCAACGACCCCGACACATCTACTTTCCTTAAAAGCTAGATCTCAGAATTGATGACTTCATGCACCAATGACCATGGCTCATCAAAAGCAACTTTTGTCTAGCAGATTAAGCGATTCACGGAGGAAACTCCATAAATTTGCAAGGACATGCTGCATTATTTATTCTTTATGAAGTTGCTTGAATGTTTGACGTAGAGAGATTTTTTCATGAGGATAAACGATGAGCGTAAGATGGCTTACTTATGTTATTTTCATAGGAGCTGTGATATTTGATGGACAGTTCTTTTACTAGATTATTGTGGGACATTTCATACTTATTATTTATTTATTAGCTTTGAACATTTTTATTTGTTTATGATCTTTCATGTTGTTTTGGAGATTTATGCCGCTTTGGACATGTCACTTTACTTAAGAGTTTTCATTTCCCTTTTATGTTTTTTTATTTACTTCTGTGATGTTATTTGCTTATATTGGTTTTGTTCATAACCTCATGTGGTTGTAGCTAATTTATTGATGCTTATGTATTAGCCACTTCGATACTAAAATACACGGATGCAATTAGAGAAAGACGTGGAAGAAGAGTTGCAGCTGCAGTATGCTTAATATACGATTATTATAATTCCTACATAAAGTTCTCCTTTTGCACGACATCCTCATATGTTGGCGACACTAATCATTCAATTAACATAATGTAAATAATGTTTGGTCGATGTCAGGTATCGATTGCATCGAATGTATCTTAAGCTCTATCCTGATACAAGATACCATATACCTAATTTTGAGTGAGTCAGTAATGTCACGCGAGGCAGAAAAGAAATATTCCTCATTGCACGGTGTCATTGAGAAAAAAATTAGTGTTTGTAAGAAGAAATGGGTTTCTTACCCGTTTCTCAAACAAGTGTAGATTATGATTATCACGATGACTCTCTACAATTACATTCGGTTGCATTTTTCACACAACGCATCAACTTTTTCTGGGGGTACATGGATCATGAACATGTCCATGCCGAAGCATATCACTACCGCCTTGGACAGTCTTTATCACATACTGAAAATGATGTTCCTGAGACCTGCACGAACGATGGGGAAGGTGCAAGCAAATGCGATAGTTGGAGGTTGATTGGAGGGAATCTTAGTTTTTATTTCTGTTAATTGTAATGGTTGTTATAGTCAGGCACAACTTATTGTCTTAGTATTTATACTGTTCATATTTATTTTTATTCCTTAAGCGTTTAATATTTACTGTTTTGATTTTCTTAACGCAATTTGTATGTGTTATTTTTCTTTTACATCTCTTTTTTTCTTTTGGTAAGTTTTGGAGGTCTATGATGAGACAGTTAACCTTTTGAATTCTTCTAGATGGTCTGTATGTCATTATTGTTTGGTGTCACATGTGAAATCCTAATGAATGTAACCAAATTCCTCTCTTTTTTTAGTGCTATAGTTTTCTGAGTTCTTCTGGATAGCCTTATTTTGTTATATGCATATGTGACACGCATAAGCTTGGTATTAAGTGGGTTAAATGTTTATTATCTTCTTGTAGTGACAGATTCATTAAATTATATACTAAGTTCGCTGGGATCTCACAAATACATAACAATTTAATTAATTGCTTATGTTATTAATTTTTACTTGTGGTATGTCTAGGATATGTTTTTTCTTAAGTCTTCAAAAAAGATGAGCTCGAGGATTTATAGTACCTCCTTAGGATTGCACTGCTACTATGGACTTCAATGTTCTCTGCTCACTTCACGCAAGCCACATAGCTACAGATGACAATTTTACAGGGGTTGACTATTTTTTTATGGGCAGATTGGCTGGAAGATTCCATAGTGGAGAGTGATCAGGCATTGAGAATATCCCTGAAGAACACCTTAGCTCATATTATAAGATGTCTGCATTTTAAAAATAATATCATCATATTATTAAAAATTATTTTAATTGACATTCTTTAAATTTTGATAATCATGTTACTCACTGTTAAATGAGGTGTCTATCTTTATTTTGTAATGTTCTGCACAAGATATTTGCATTTAAAGTATAGAATGTACTAGTATGAACAATTTTGTTACAAACAGCTTATCTAAAAACAACAGCAGCACAACTATTTTCAAACTGAAAAAAATAAACAGATAACCAGCTTATCCGCAGTAGCTTCTGCGCAGTAGTTTCTTGAGGCAGCTGATGCGCATCAACTTATTATTAAGCTGCAACTGCCTCAAACAGACCCTAAGTGTTCTTATATCCTATATCAAAAGCAGTGCTTAGCTAAAATATTTTACCATTGTCGCCCTCTGTGGCAAAAACCTCTTCAAACACCACAAAGTTCTCCAGGCTGCTTCCGCATTTGGTATCCAACTTTAGTACCCTTTGCTACATAACATTTTTTGCTTAAAGGTAGCAAGTGCATGATTGTTCCAGGTCGCCTCTAATTATGATCACATCTTCATCTCTTAAGAACATGATCAAAATTTTTAAGTTCTTGGTGAGTCGACTACAATGAAGCTAGTCATGATTGCGACTTGTTTTTTATTTTCTCGCTAAGTCATTGGTAGGGCCATGGTTAATATCATTTCCTTTATTTCACCTGAGAAGTATTAAAGCGATCCTAATGTAATGGGCAGCCACACGGTACCTATGTTCATCCTTTCAATAATAGACTTAAACAAGATGTTCACCAAACTACCAATGTCCAAGAGAATGTTTTCAATTTGGTACTTGATGATTTGAGTTGTATCCATAAATGTGTCAATATCATAGTTTTTCTTTACAATTAAATCCTCCTCTATGAAGACAATTGGTGGCTGATGCACGATTCTTTGTTGGGATGATGTTTCCATACATAGTTTTCTCGAACGGAGTTTCTTCTGACTGCCTTGGTTTGATGCTTCAACTTCATCCTCGCCAAGTATAATCAGGAAAACACTTACAGTATGTATCATTTGGGTGCAGGCAAGTTCATTGTGATTTTTTTTTTTTGGAATTTTCTTTACCTTCGAGTCATTTCTTCCAGTGCTACAAATTTCTTAAGTTTTCTTTCCTTGCACTGTTCCTCAATTAGAGTTTAGAGATAATGACGCTCTATGTAATATTCATAATCTAGATGATAAGCTTATTATCTCTATGGGTCAGTTATTTATTGTCCTGACTTCATGGACACAAGCATATGAAAATGCTTCTTGTTCTGGATTGCTTCTAAAGCATTGGTCATCAAGGCTCTAAAGGAGTTTTGTTGTGGTATTTGATCAATTTGGGCTGGAGAGCTCCTTTATAAAAGGTGATCTATTTGCATCTCCTGAACTAATTTTGCCCCTCCCTCAGGTAAATTTTACTCTGTGTTTGGAACTTCTCATGAAACTGGTGAGATCAATGTTTTTCAAAGTTTAATCTTGTTGCCTTATGAAAGTTTCTTTTTAGGGGGTGTGTCTCTTTGCATGTTTAGCTCAGAGGAGGTTATGTCGTGTTATACTTTTCCATTGATATGTAATTGTTAGCCAATTCTATCAACTTGGTTAATGTCTTTGGATGCTATAGATTGAGTGCATAATAGAACGATACTTACTTTAACCCTTGAGCTTTGGCAACATGGGCAAATGCAGGCTCTAAATCTTGTACTTCTAGCATATCTTCCTAAAAATGGCTAACAAAAACACAAAGAGTTTCTCCATGCTTCTAGCAAAGTCGCAACAATGCTTGTGAATTTTTGTGAGGCTTCTAAGCACTAGAAAACTATGCTATGAGCAACCTCTTGAAATATGCAAAAGAAGTTACTACTCCCAATATTAAGTTATCGAACCATCAGAGTGCAAACTCTTTCATAGTCATGAAAAAAACCAGCACTTCAAAGCATCATTCACCCTTAACAAGTGGATTCAAATGAAGGCAATGTGGTTGAAAGAGTGACCGTCCTTGGTAGGATTCCATAGACGGGATCTTGAAACACTTTGGCACTTTCGAATGTTCAACTCCTCATTTGTTTTTCTTCCAACTAAATACCAAAATTTTTAAAACCATTTCTACATTACACTTCGAAGTAAAATTGCACACAAATTTTACACATTAAACCTAAACCAGAGAATCACTTCAAACTACACCAAAATTTTACACTGTATTTACTTTTCTTCTAACCATATAACAAGATTTTTAAAACCCTTTACTTCTACATTACACCTAAATTCTGCAAACCAAACCGCCGCTTTTTTAAACTATTAAAGAAAACATCATTCTTTACAAATTGCTGCAATGGACTATATATAGTTTGGAATATAATACAAATCACAACTTCAGATTTTATCCCATAATTTAGGTGTAATTCTTTTTATTTTTTTATTAGGCAGAGTATAGCATTCATGCAAAGCAATTATGGAAAATGCAAAATTACTACTTTACTTGTAACAAAATTCAAAAGAAATGTGATTATCATTCTTGAGCACAAACGTCCACACTCAGGCCTCGTTTTCATGCATCCAAGCCAGTGAGACCTTAACCTTAAGAGGGGAAAAGACAGGGCTATGAGCCATAAGAATGCAAAGATTCTCAATAAATCAGCCTGTTATGGTATGGCTCATATACCATATCGGGACAGACGCTGGATCGAAGTGGAGCGGAGCGGAAGAATCTGTCCAAGTTCGGAAGTTACGTGGGTTGGGGTGCGGGGGCAAAGCCCCGCGGTTTGGTACAGGAGTAATGTTGTAATTACATATTCTGCCTAGGTTTACTCCTGGGGTTATAAATAAGTCTGTTAGTAACCCCAGGAGGTATCCTCTATTCTGTAAACTCTTCTCTGAATATTGAAAGGAACTCGCCGCTCTGCTCCCGAGGACGTAGGCATCTTTGCCGAACCTCATTAAATCTCTGTGTTCTTCTGGATTTGTGTCGATTACTATTTTTCTTCGCCCTTATTTTCTCAACACAGCCTCATGACTGAGCGCTTATAAGAAAATTATTGCTTTGACCAAGATACTTATTGTTCTACTTTATAAAGAATATTCGTGGGTGCCCAAGGGCTACACTACATGCCATGCCGGCAACATCACTTCATGATGCTGCTGCTCAAATGTTTATTCTTATCAACCAATGTTTGGCATATGCCAGGATATTCTTGAATTTAGAATTGCAGGTTGATTAGAATTTACATATTTTATAAATGAACTAATTTTTTTTATTGCATACAGGGCTTGCAAGCTGAAAGCCATTGGTTATTAGATTTTCCTGCATAAAATGGATATTCTAGGCTATTTTAAACTGTGCAAATAAATATTTGGAAAATTTAGATACCACATCTTTCTAATGTACATACATATCTAACACCTAGAATTTCATATTTATATTCATAATACTTGTGTAAATCTATGTACCAGTAGGGCTGTCGAAAAAAGTCGTTGTTCGCGAACAGCTCATGTTCGTTTCATTCGTTAAGTAAACAAGCCGAACACGAACAAGTTTTTAAAGCTTGAATTGTAAACGAGTTCGAGCGGAACACAAACAGCTCTTTGTTAGCTTGTGTTCAACTCGTTTTAGCTCGAAATAAAATATATAATATATATAATTTATTTATATAATAATATATTACGTATATTATTTGTATAATAATATATATATATACATTTATATATAAGTTTAAATCATAACACATCGTGTGGTAATGTGATTAATACCTTTTTTATATACATTTGGTTCAAGTTCGAATCTTACGCTTTACATCTATTTTTTTCAAATTAAATTTTACGGGCTAATTTCGAGCCAAACACGAACACAAATATTTAAATCAAGTCGAACACGAACACACTGTTCACGAGCCAATTTTGAACACGAGCCGATTTTGAACACAAGCTATTTCGAACGAGCTGAATAAGAGCCAAGTCTGAGCTCGCTCAAGCTCGGCTTGTTTACAGCTCTATGTATGAAATATGTATTTAACATTTTAAAAGTTGGTGAGAGTGATATTTTTGACGTGATATTAAAGAATTGAGTGACATGCATGTACATATTGAAGTTTAGGCTGTTAGATATATAAATGCATAAAAATTGTGCTGTACGTATGTAAATACTCAATAGTTTGTATTTTGTTAAATTGAGCCTATTTTATTAAGCCACTTCAACCATGGATATGCAGGTCATTTACATGGTGTGGATCTTAAATTTTTTAATTTCGTTTAATGTGCATCTATAATAATTTTAATTTTAAAAATGACTCATTTTTTTCTGCAAGTGAAAAGGAAACCAAATCTTGGTATGTCACTGATAATCAAGTTTGTTTAGCTGTCAACCACTTTGTACTAACCAAGAAGTTACCATGAAATGTTATGACAATTACCATCCACTTTGACAAACATTTGTTTTGCCCAAATGTTGACTCCTAGGCCACTCATTTATTTTATTTAAAAATTAGACAAAATTAAAGGCACTTTTAATTTGTAATTATTCACATAATTTATTTATTTATAAGTTTATTTTAATTGTATATTTAATAGCTTGTTCACTTAAAGCAGATTTATTTTTATAAATTTAACAAATAACTCATTTATATATTCAATAAAATTCGTTTAATTAGAAAATAAATAGCTTAACAATATGAATTATTTTATTTAATAGATATTTTTAATAAGAATAAATATCACAATTACACATTCTTTTAATTTGCCCAAAAAGATTGTTTGGATATAAATTAAATAGATTATTGATAAATTAATCGTTAATATGTTTGAGATGGCTAGACTATCATCATATGAAATAAAGGAGAACCAAACTCGGACAACAACTCATTTTGAACATAAAAACAACTTGATTAGAGCTCGAGTTCAAATTTTATAAACAGGTTGAAGCTCGAACGCCGCCCCAAAAACTCTAACTTGAGCTCAAGATCGAATTTTATAAACAAGCTGAAGCTCAAACATAGTGTTGCCCGACTTGGCTTGGCCCATTTACAGCTCTATCCATCCTACGGTCTTAATCAGATCAAAAAACTAAGATTGAATTTAATTAATTNGGGGGGGGGAGTTTATCTTTACCTTTGATGTTTGGCAGAGAATTTGAAAAAATGTTGAAAGAGGGTGCTTGATTTGTTGATAGCAATGTTTAGGGTACCCTATATGGAATTCCATAAAATGAAAAATATGAAGTGGGATTTTATCCTTACCTTTGATGTTTGACAGAAAATTTGAAAAATTATTGAAAGATGGTGCTTGATTTATTTGCATCAGTGCTTTGAATGTGGAGGTAGTGGTGTACGTTGGTTTGTGTATGGAGGTGGAAGTGTTTTGGAGATTGTGGTTGGTGTGTGGTTGTGTCTATATTAGAGGATGTGTGGGGGTGGTGGTTGGTGTGTGGTTGTGTTTGTGTTAGAGGATGTGTTGGTTGATGTGTGGAGGTGGCGGTGTTGCGGAGGTGGTGATTGGTGAGTAGTTTTGTTTGTGTTAGAGGATTTGTTGTCAGATGTGTGTAGATGGTGATGTTATGGAGGTGTTAGTTGGTATGTTGTTGTGTTTGTGTGGAGGTGTTGGTATGTAGAGGTAGTGGCAGTGGTGATGTGTAGGTGGTGTAGTGTGGTGTGGAGAGGCATTGGTGATGATATTGTGGCATTTCGATTTTTCTTTGAGTTACAAGATTGTGACATTCCTATTTATGTTGATTAGCATTTTCATCACAATAATACAATGGTTAAGACAAAAAAAGGGTGGTTTATTTGTAATGTGTGATAAGGAGAGAAAATTAATATTTTGCGACCTTTGCCTCAAGAAGGTCTAATTAAAATAGGCCGACAACCTAATTCAACAAGGAAGACTAACAAAAAATTACTAAAAAAATTAAGAAAAGTACAGACAAAGAGTATGATATAATGTAGTTAAAAAACAAGTGGGATAATTTGAAAAAGAATTGAAAAATCTGAAAGAAATTGAAGCAAAGATCAACGGGCCTAGGGTAGAGATCCGGTAAAGTGAAGGATTGATGATTCCGAGGAGTATTGGGCAGAGAGACTGGCAGTGCGCATTTTTGCAATGTTCTTTGTTTCATTAATTTTTAAATTGTTTTCAAATCCAACAACATGTTATATGAATTTGTAGGTGGTGTCTGCTGCAAAAAAATTAAATACAGTAGTTTCAATCTTAAGTTGGAGGAGAAATTGGATCGTATGTTTGGAGGTGTCGTGGTAAAGGGAAAAATTCATGTGCCCCCCATTTTTTGTGGCATCCTCTAAAAATTTGGGAGTTGATCAAACAAGTGATGTGAATCTGTCACTAAACTATGCAGTATGCTTGATATACGATTATTCATGTGCCCCCCATGAATTTGCTTATTAGCCACTTCGATACCAAAATGCATGGATGCAATTAGAGAAAGACGTGGAAGAAGAGTTGCAGCTGCAGTATGTTTGATATATGATTATTATAATCATACATAAAGTGCTCCTTTTGCATGACATCCTCATATGTTGGCGACACTAATCGTTCAATTAACATCATGTAAATAATGTTTGGTAGATGTCAGGTATCGATTGCAGCGAGTATATCTCAAGCTCTATCCTGATACAAGATACCACATACCCAATTTTGAGTGAGTTAGTAATGTCATGCTGGGCAGAAAAAAAATGTTCAACAAAAGATATTCCTCCTTGCACGGTGTCACTGAGAAAATTTTTAGTGTTTGAAAGAAGAAATGGGTTATACTTCGCGATATATCTTCTTACCCGTTTCTCAAATAAGTTTAGATTATGATTGCCACGATGACTCTCCACAATTACATTCAATTGCATCCTTCCCACAACAACATCAACTTTTTCAGGGCGGACGTAGATCATGCACATGTCCATACCGAAGCATAACACTACCGTCTTGACAGTCTTTATCACATGCCAAAAATGATGTTCCTGATACCTGCACACACGATGGGGAAGGTGCAAGCAGATGCGATAGTTGGAGGTTGATTGGAGGGAATCTTAGTTTTTATTTCTATTAATTGTAATGGTTGTTGCAGACACACATTTTATTGTATCAGTATTTATACAGTTCATGTTTATTTCTATTCCTTAATCGTTTAATATTTACTATTTTGATTTTTTTGTGCAATTTGTATGTGTTATTTTTTTCTTTTGGTACGTTTTGGAGGTCTATGATGAGATGTTTGACATTTTGAGTTATTCTAGATGGTCTGTATGTCATTATTGTTTGATGTCACATGTGAAATCCTAATGAATGCAACCAAATTCCTCTACACAGTTTTCTGGGTTCTTCTGGATAGCCTTTTTTTTGTAATATGCATATGTGACACACATGAGCTTAGTATTAAGTGGGTTAAAAGTTTATTATCTTCTTGTAGTGACAGATTCATTAAATTATATACTAAGTTCTCTGGGATCTCACAACTACATAACAATTTAATTATTTACTTATGTTATCAATTTTTACTTGTGTTATGTCTAGGATATGTTTTTCCTTAAGTTTTCAAAAAAGATGAGCTCGAGGAATTATGGTACCTCCTTAGGATTACACTACTACTATGGACTTCAATGTTCTCTGCTCATTTCTTGCTAACCACATAGCTACAGATGACAGTTATGTAAGGGTTGACTATTTTTTATGGGTAGATTGGCTGGAAGATTCCACAGTTGAGAGTGATCAGACATTGAGAATATCCCTGAAGAACAATTTAGCTCATATTATAAGATGTCTGCATTTTAAATATAATATTATCATATTATTAAAAATTATTTTAATTGACATTCTTTAAATTTTGATAGTCATGCTACTCACTGTTAAATGAGGTGTCTATCTTTATTTTGTAATGTTATGCACAAGATATTTGCATTTAAAGTATAGAATGTATTGGTATGAACAATTCTGTTACAAACAGCTTGTCTAGAAACAACAGTAGCACAATTATTTTCAAACTGGAAAAAATAAACAGATAGCCAGTTTATCCGCAACAGCTTCTACGCAGTAGTTTCTTGTGGCAGCTTATGCACATCAGCTTATTATTAAGCTACAATTGCCTCAAATAGACCCTAAGTATTCTTATATCCTACATCAAAAGCAGTGCTTAGCTAAAATATTTTACCATTGTCGCCCTCTATGGCAAAAACCTCTTCAAACAACACAAAGATCTCCAGGCTGCTTCCACATTTGGTATCCAACTTTAGTACCCTTTGCTACATAACATTTTTTCCTCAAAGGTAGCAAGTGCATGATTGTTCCAGGTCGCCTCTAATCGTGGTCACTTCTTCATCTCTTAAGAACATGATCAAAATTTTTAAGTTGTTGGGGAGTCGACTACGATGAAGCTAGTCATGAGTGTGACTTGTTTTTTATTTTCTCCCTAAGTCATTGGTAGAGCCATGGTTAATATCATTTCCTTTCTTTCACTTGAGAAGTATGAAAGTGATCCTAATGTGATGGGCAGCCACACGGTACCCATGTTCATCCTTTCAATAATAGACTTAAACAAGATGTTCACCAAACTACCTATGTCCAAGAGAATGTTTTCAATTTGGTACTTGATGATTTGAATTGTATCCATAAATGTGTCAATATCATAGTTTTTCTTTACAATTAAATCCTCCTCTATGAAGATAATTGGTGGTTGATGCACGATTCATTGTTGGGATGATGTTTCCATACATAGTTTTTTCGGACGGAGTTTCTTCTGACTGCCTTTGCTTGATGCTTCAACTTCATCCTCGCCAAGTATAGTCAGGAAAACACTTACAATATGTATCATTTGGGTGCAGGCAAGCTCATTGTGATTTTTTTTTTTTTTGGAATTTTCTTTTCCTTCGAGTTATTTCTTCCAGTGTTACAAATTTCTTAAGTTTTCTTTCCTTGCACTGCTCCTCAATTAGAGTTTAAAGATAATGACACTATGTAATATTCATAATCTAGATGATAAGCATCTCTGTGGGTCAGTTATTGATTCTCCTGACTTCATGGACACAAGCATAAGAAAATGCTTCTTGTTCTGGATGGCTTCTACAACATTGGTCATCAAGGCTCCCAAGGAGTTTTGTTGTGGTATTTGATCAATTTGGGGTGGAAAACTCCTTTATAAAATGTGATCTTTTTGCATCTCTTGAACTAATTTTACCCTCCCTCAAGCAAAGTTTACTCTTTATGTTTAGAACTTCTCATGAAACTGGTGAGATCAATGTTTTTCAAAGTTTGATCTTGTTGCCTTATGAAAGTTTCTATTTAGGGGGTGTGTCTCTTTGCATGTCTAGTTCAGAGGAGGTTATGGCGTGTTATACTCTTCCATTGATATGTAATTGTTAGCCAATTCTATCAACTTGGTTAATGTCTTTTGATGCTATAGGTTGAGTGCATAACAGAACAATCCATACTTTAACCCTTGAGCTTTGGCAACATGGGCAAATGTAGGCTCTAAATCTTTTACTTCTAGCATATCTTCCTAAAAATGGTTCACAAAAACACAAAGAGTTTCTCCATGCTTCTAGCAAAGTCGCAACAATGCTTGTGAATTTTTGTGAGACTTCTGAGCACTAGAAAACTATGCTATGAGCAACCTCTTGAAATATGCAAAAGAAGTTACTACTCGAAATATTAAGTTATTGAACCATCAGAGTGCAAACTCTTTCGTAGTCATGAAAAAAACCAGCACTTCAAAGCATCATTCACCCTTAACAATTAGATTCAAATGAAGGCAATGCGGTTGAAAGAGTCTGACAATCCTTGGTAAGATTTTATAGACAGGATCTTGAAACACTTTGGCACTTTCGAATGTTCAACTCCTCATTTGTTTTTCTTCCAACTAAATACCAAAATTTTTAAAACCATTTCTACATTACACTTCGAAGTAAAATTGCACACAAATTTTACACATTAAACCTAAACTAGGGAATCACTTCAAACTCACCAAAATTTTACACTGTATTTACTTTTCTTCCAACTATATAACAAGATTTTTAAAACCCTTCTACATTACACCTAAATTCTGCAAACCAAACCGCCGCTTATTTAAACTATTAAAGAAAACATCATTTTTTACAAATTGCTGCAATGGATTATATATAGTTTGGAATATAATACAAATCACAACTTCAGATTTTATCCCATAATTTAGGTGTAATTCCTTTTATTTTTTTATCAGGCAGAGTATAGTATTCATGCAAAGCAATTATGGAAAATGCAAAATTACTACTTTACTTCTAACAAAATTCAAAAGAAATGTGATTATCATGCTTGAGCACAAACGCCCACACTCTGGCCTCGTTTTCATGCATCCAAGCCAGTGAGACCTTAACCTTAAGAGGGGAGAAGACAGGGCTATGAGCCATAAGAATGCAAAGATTCTCAATAAATCAGCCTCATGTCTGAGCGCTTATAGGAAAATTATTGCTTTGACCAAGATACTTATTGTTCTACTTTATAAAGAATATTCGTGGGTGCCCAAGGGCGACACTACATGCCATGCCGGCAACATCACTTCATGATGCTGCTGCTCAATTTTTTATTCTTATCAACCAATGTTGGGCATATGCCAGGATATTCTTGAATTTAGAATTACAGGTTGATTAGAATTTACATATTTTATAAATGAACTAAATTTTTTATTGCATGCGGGGCTTGCAAGCTGAAAGCCATTGGCTATTAGATTTTCCTGCATAAAATGGATATTCTAGGCTATTTTAAACTGTGCACATAAATATTTGAAAAATTTAGATACCACATCATTCTAATAGAATTACATATCTAACACCTAGAATTTCATATTTATATTCATAATACTTGTGTAAATCTATGTATGAATAGGGCTGTCGAAAAACGCGAACAATTCGTGTTCGGCTCGTTCGTTAAGTAAATAAGCCGAACACGAACAAGTTTTTAAAGCTCAAATTGTAAACGAGCTGAACACAAACAGCTTTTTGTTCGCTTGTGTTCGGCTCGTTTTAGCTCGAAATAAAAAAATTTATATAATAATATATTATATATATTTATATATAAGTTTAAATCATAATACATCGTGAGGTAATGTTGTTAATNCAGAACAGATTGAATCAGAAGATGGACGAATGGAATTACGACCAAAGGAGAGCTATGAAGAGGGGCCAGATAAAAGAAAATCAGAAATAGAGATTGAAGGAACCAAGGATGCAGCGCCCCAACTAACGGGNCAGAACAGATTGAATCAGAAGATGGACGAATGGAATTACGACCAAAGGAGAGCTATGAAGAGGGGCCAGATAGAAGAAAATCAGAAATAGAGATTGAAGGAACCAAGGATGCAGCGCCCCAACTAACGGACTCTGAAATAGAGAGACGAGCATCAATTGAAATTAAGGAAGAGCCAATCGAGCCTCATCAAAAGGATGGAAAATCTCAATTAGAGATAACAGATCAAGTAATGAAAGCCAAACGGCCAACAAAATCACAAGAAAAAGAGGAAGCAATGCAAAAACAAGAGCAGGAACACAGAGAACTAGAGCAGCTGCTTCATGGATTCAAGGATGATGAAGATCGCCGACTAAAGGGTCCAGATGAAGAGCCATTCAGAGCAAGAGAGTCACTGAAGTCAAAAGAATTATCACTAGATCTTTATAAACAGATAACAGAGGAGCTGACTTTGAAAGCGCCTAAAGAAATGCANATTCAAGGATGATGAAGATCGCCGACTAAAGGGTCCAGATGAAGAGCCATTCAGAGCAAGAGAGTCACTGAATTCAAAAGAATTATCACTAGATCTTTATAAACAGATAACAGAGGAGCTGACTTTGAAAGAGCCTAAAGAAATGCGNATTTACATAAATAGCACATAAGTATCATGTATTTACATGTCCCACACCTAAACTATCATATTTACTCCTATAGCACTCAAATCTANCTATAATTTAAAAGGGGCTATTTACATAAATAGCACATAAGTATCATGTATTTACATGTCCCACACCTAAACAATCATATTTACTCCTATAACACTCAAACCTTGAATATCACATTATAGACAGTCCTATCATCAAACATTTTCATGCATATGAATTGTGTGCTTGGTGTGTGAATTCCCCTAAAATAAAAACAAGAACAAAAAAAAAAGCAGCCAATTAAAAATATACTCAATTAAACTTATACACGCAAAGCCTCTTTTTTCCACTCACCTTGGGCATCTCTACTACCCAAAATTGGAAGTAAAGTATCCGTTTCTCAAGAGTAAAAGGCCAACTGTTCAAAAATAGCAACAAGAGATAAAAAAACATACAGAAGATCTAGAAAGATAGCANGCAGCCAATTAAAAATATACTCAATTAAACTTATACACGCAAAGCCTCTTTTTTCCACTCACCTTGGGCATCCCTACTACCCAAAATTGGAAGTAAAGTATCCGTTCTTCTCAAGAGTGGCCAACTGTTCAAAAAATAGCAACAAGAGATAAAAAAACATACTGAAGATCTAGAAAGATAGCGAGAATCATTAGACATGGAGGTGGAAGTAGGAGTCAGACTAACCAGAGAACAAGGAGATCTCACCTTCGCTTCAACTGAAACCGAGGCTGTCTTCATTCTCGCTGCCCACCTACCAGGTCACCAGAAACATATACTTCTCTCACTTATTCGCTGCATTTTCAATCAGATTTTTGAAAATTTGAAGGACTCGCAGGTTTCAGCAAAGAGGAGATTGACGTAGCTGCAAACGAGGAAGAAAAGCAGATTAGCATCAGAGGAGGAGGTCGCATTGCTTGCCAACAGGCTGTGATCACCAGAAGAGTAGCCATAACTCGAGAGGTCTCAATTGAAAGTTTCGACGAGTCGTTTCCTGTTCCTGAAAGTGTGGATTGGGATGGTATCGATGCATCGTTTGATGAAGAAGAGAAAATCCTATTCATTTCGATTCCGAAATTGTTAATGAATGAGTGCTCGTGGATAAGAGATGAAGAAACAGCAGAGCATCTGATTCAAGAGGAACAACGAGTAGAAACACAAGTACCAACAGATGAAGAGAAGAATGGAAAGTCTAAGCTGATGAGACCGTATAAAGGAAAGGAGAAGTTAAAGGAGATGGCAAGAGATTCAATGCAACCCTCGCCGGCTGAACAGCTGCAACCAGGAGCAGCAGGTGTTGAGGGACCTTATCAGGTGCTGGAAACTGAGCTGATTGAATCAAGAAAGGAATACGAAGACATACAAATAGAAGAGAACAGAGAGATAAAACGTGAGAAACCAACATTGAAGACAGCTGACGAAGTGCTAGAAGCAGAACAGATTGAATCAGAAGATGGACGAATGGAATTACCACCAAAGGAGAGCTATGAAGAGGGGCCAGATAGAAGAAAATCAGAAATGCAGCTTGAAGGAACCAAGGATGCAGCGCCCCAACTAACGGGCTCTGAAATAGAGAGACGACCATCAATTGAAATTAAGGAAGAGCCAATCGAGCTTCATCAAAAGGATGGAAAATCTCAATTAGAGATAACAGATCAAGTAATGAAAGCCAAACGTCCAACAAAATCACAAGAAAAAGAGGAAGAAATTCAAAAACAAGAGCAGGAACACAGAGAACTAGAGCAGCTGCTTCATGGATTCAAGGATGATGAAGATCGCCGACTAAAGGGTACAGATGAAGAGCCATTCAGACCAAGAGAGTCACTGAAGTCAAAAGAATTATCACCAGATCTTTATAAAAAGATAACAGAGGAGCTGACTTTGAAAGCGCCTAAAGAACTGCAGGAAGCTGCAGAACCAAGAAAAGCAGAAAAAGAAGCAAAAGTTAAACCACAGCTACAGCAATCACAAGAACAAGAGGTGAATGAGCGGAAGACACCAATAGAAGTGCAATCATATGTGAAAATGAGAACCAGAAAAGTTCAAGTACCGAAAGAACCAGACAAAGACTTCAAACAATATGAACACGAAGTACAGGAAGATGGTAAGCCTATAGAAGTGCCAGCGTGTGAAATGCCCGGAGCTGTTGAGTTGCCACATAAGGAAGAACCGATAACAAAGGCTCATAAACTCCATGAAGATGAAGATCACCAATGGATGGGTCATGTCAAAGAGGTATCGAAAACACGAATGCCCCTAGATTTAGAGGAAAAATATAAATCTTTCCAGAAGGAAGAGGAATACATTAAAGAAAAGGCTAAGAAACCAACTGGGATAGCGCATAAACTATCTGAAGTTGCAGAATCAAGAAAATTTGAAGCACCTAAAAAAGATGTAGAGCAACCAGAAGAGCAGGAGCTAGAAAACAAGACTATAATACAACCACCACGTGAGAAAGTAAGTGCTAAGAAACCTTCAGAACCAAATGAGAAAGTTGGAGTCAAAGAACCTGATCAAACACTAGATGCAGGGCTGATTCAATCAGAAGACATAAAGGAAGACTTACAACAACATGATGGAGTGAAGAAGCAAGACGAGTTCATAGTAGTGCCAACATATGAGAAGCCCGATGCTGCTGGATTAAAACAACATAAGCAAGAAGTTCAGGTACATGAGAAACCTATAATAGCGCCAACACGTGAGAAGCCTCCAGTCACAACACCAGATCAAGGGCTGGAAGATGAAGAACATTCTCAACCAGAACAACTCGTGAAAGAATTTCAACGGAGCAAGGAAGAATTGCAGGAAAAAGAAAAGCTAGCAATAGTGCCAGCATGTGTAAAGCCCAAAGCTGCTGAGTATTCAAGAAAGGAAGAATTTCAGGAAGATAAAAATCACCAACGGAAGGGACCTGATGTAAAAACATCTGCAACCAAAAAGTTTCTTATACTAAAGGAAGAATCACAACTTCTCCAGCAAGAACAGGAAATAATGAAAAAAGAAGCTCAGAAGCCGACAATGAGAGAAAGTAAAAGACTTGTAGAGGCTATAGAACCAAAACAATCAGAAGAAGAAAAAGAAGTAGAAGAAGAGCTAGACCAACCAGAAGAAGTAGAGGTACAAAAGGGAAAGATGGAAATAGTGACAACTCATGAAGAAGTTGAGCAAGAATTTCAGGTCACTAGAAAAAGTCATGATGAGATTATTGCGGAGTCACCGGAACCAGGAAAACAAGAGGAACCGCTACCTAAGGAGTCAACCACTTTACAGAAAGAATTAACACGAATGCTAGAACAAATAAAATCCAAAGAACATCAAAATCCTACAGTGGAGACACTCCATCAGACTTCTGATATGATAGAGTTCAAAGCACTAGAAGAACCAGCGCCATCACCTGCTAAAGCACCAAAAACCAACGGGGTTTCAAAAGGACAAGAAGAATATCAGAAAAAAGAATCAGTGAAAACTGAGAAACCTATTGCAGGGCTACCATTTAAAGCTCCAAAAATAAAAGAGTTTAGATCACTTGAGGAACAAGAGCAGGAATTTCAATCTCAAAAGAGAGAATACAAAACCAAGAACTCTGATCCACATCAAAGCAAAGAAAGACAGAGAGAAACGCAGATTGTAATGCCAACTTACAATCAAGAAATAGAAAAAGAAATTCAAGAGTTAAGTGATGAAGAAAGTTTCAAACGTGAAATCATCTTGAAGTCACCAGAAAAGTTTACAGAGCAAATAAAACCTGAAAATGAAGTTCAGAAACACAAGTTAGTGATAAAGATAAAGGAATCAATGATACCAAAGCAAAAACTCCTACAACCAGAGGAAGATGAGATGCAAACCGCTCAAGATTTCTCTATTTTCAAGAAACCAGAAACGAAACCAATGAGAGAAAAACAACGCTCAGAACAAAATCAAGAATCCAAACACCAAAAACCTGCAGAGGATTCATCCTATCTAGCATCAAAAACTACAAAGTTGATGGGACTAGAAAAGCAAGAATCACAAGATAAAGTATCACCGGTGCACAGGAGACTTGAGCCTGGAAAGACTAAGGAGAAAGAAGAACAAAGAGCGCAGCTTAGTAAAAAGCCAACGAATCAGGAAGCAACTCCATTGTTGGTGCCAGAAGAAGATAAAGATGAGATTGCAATTGCAAAGATGCTGGAAATCGAAGGGATGCCAGAATTGCAGGAACCTTATAAGAAACCTGAAAAGTCTTTGTCTGTAGAATCAAAAATGCAACCCAAACCGGCCCAGAAAGTAGAAGCAGAGGAGCGGGTGTGTCCTTCTTTGCGGGCTGAGCTACCTGACAAACAAGCAATAGAAACATCAAAACCAAAGTCACAAACTAAAGAAGCTAACAAAGTTACTGAATCTTCGATAGCACATGTAGAATCCAAAGAACATCAGAAACCTGCAGTGGAGGCCCCCTATCAAACTCTTGACATGACAGAATTCAAAGCACCAGAAGAACAAGAAAGCACAACTCCTAAGAAACCAGATACCAAAGAGACTCCAGAAATACAACAAAGATATCAACAAAAAAAATCAAAAGAATTTGAGAACCTTGTAGCAAACAAAATAAAAGAGTCTAGATCACTAAAAGAGAAAGAGCATGAGCTCCAAGCAAAACAGAAAGAAGAAAATAAAACCAAGAGCCATGAGCCACATCAAAGCAAAGAACGGACAGAACGACTAAAAGAATTACAAAGTGTAATGCCAATCTACAATGATGAAAAAGAAATGGAAATTCCACAGTTAGCTGATGAAGAAATTCAACAATTAAAGTCACATGAACAGTTTCCAAAGGTAATAAAACCTGAGAACGAGGCTCAAACACCTCAAGCTGTGAAAGAGATAGAGGAATCAGTGATTCCAAAGCAAAAACGCATTCAACTAGAGGAAAAAGAGGCGCCAACACCTCAAGCTGTGTTAAAAACACATCATCCAGAACCCACTCACGAATCCAAACAACAAAAACCTGCAGAACAGCCACCGTACAAAGTATCAGAAGAGCAAGAATTGCAACAAGAAGAAGTATCGGTGCACAAGAGAGCTAAGCCATGGAAGACAAGCGAGAAAGAAGGACAGCAAAGAGGGCAGCCTAATAGAAAGCCAATAAAACAGGAAGAAACCATATTGCTTGACTCAGAAGCGGAGATAGAAAAGATCCCAAATGCAAAAACGCTGGAAATCAAAGGGGTGCTAGAATCACAGGAACCTTATAAGATGACTAAAGAGACTTTGCATGTAGAAGCAGAACTGCAACTCAAACTGCCCAATGAAATAGAGGCACAAGAGACATTGCGTCCTGCTGTGGGGGCTCAGCTACCTGACAAGCTAGCAGTAAGACCATCAGAACGAGAATCACAAAATGTTCCGNCTTACAACCAGAGGAAGATGAGATGCAAACCGCTCAAGATTTCTCTATTTTCAAGAAACCAGAAACGAAAGCAATGAAAGAAAAACAACGCTCAGAACAAAATCAAGAATCCAAACACCAGAAACCTGCAGAGGATTCATCCTATCTAGCATCAAAAACTACAAAGTTGATGGGACTAGAAAAGCAAGAATCACAAGATAAAGTATCACCGGTGCACAGGAGACTTGAGCCTGGAAAGACTAAGGAGAAAGAAGAACAAAGAGCGCAGCTTAGTAAAAAGCCAACGAATCAGGAAGCAACTCCATTGTTGGTGTCAGAAGAAGATAAAAATGAGATTGCAATTGCAAAGATGCTGGAAATCAAAGGGATGCCAGAATTGCAGGAACCTTATAAGAAACCTGAAAAGTTTTTGTCTGTAGAATCAAAAATGCAACCCAAACCGGCCCAGAAAGTAGAAGCAGAGGAGCGGGTGTGTCCTTCTTTGGGGGCTGAGCTACCTGACAAACAAGCGATAGAAACATCAAAACCAAAGTCACAAACTAAAGAAGCTAACAAAGTTACTGAATCTTTGATAGCACATGTAGAATCCAAAGAACATCAGAAACCTGCAGTGGAGACCCCCTATCAAACTCTTGACATGACAGAATTCAAAGCACCAGAAGAACAAGAACGCACAACTCCTAAGAAACCAGATACCAAAGAGACTCCAGAAATACAACAAAGATATCAACAAAAAAAATCAAAAGAATTTGAGAAGCTTGTAGCAAACAAAATAAAAGAGTCTAGATCACTAAAAGAGAAAGAGCATGAGCTCCAAGCAAAACAGAAAGAAGAAAATAAAACCAAGGGCCATGAGCCACATCAAAGCAAAGAACGGACAGAACGACTTAAAGAATTACAAAGTGTAATGCCAACCTACATAGATGAAAAAGAAATGGAAATTCCACAGTTAGCTGATAAAGAAATTCAACAATTAAAGTCATATGAACAGTTTCCAAAGGTAATAAAACCTGAGAACGAGGCTCAAACACCTCAAGCTGTGAAAGAGATAGAGGAATCAGTGATGCCAAAGCAAAAACACATTCAACTAGAGGAAAAAGAAGCGCCAACACCTCAAGCTGTGTTAAAAACACATCATCCAGAACCCAATCACGAATCCAAACAACAAAAACCTGCAGAACAGCCACCGTACAAAGTATCAGAAGAGCAAGAATTGCAAGAAGAAGAAGTATCGGTGCACAAGAGAGCTAAGCCATGGAAGACAAGCGAGAAAGAAGGACAGCA
>JXCR01050397.1:1516-25431 GCA_002079205.1 Phalaenopsis hybrid cultivar | reverse complement strand
ATATATATATATTAATCATCTTTCATATATTATATTTACTTATAGTATATTTAACCAATACAAAATTTATTTCAAGTTTTATATTTTTTTCATTTTTTAAATATAAAAATGTACATACAAACAACCAAATTCTTTTGTGAACCCTAAATTTTATTTTTATATTTATACCCCACATTTTTTTTATTTTACATCAAAAATATCACTATTTATTTAAATAAAATAAAATAAAATATATTTTTTAAGCATTGGAATTTTTTTATGCATAAAAACGGTGGTATGTATGTAAAAATTAAAATTTAATGCTATATAAAATACAGAGGAACTGAGGAGATGTCTTCCACAAAAATTGTATCTAACTGATTTATCATTTTACATGTATTATACTATAATATTATGGCTTTTAATTATAATTACAAAAATATGTGGTGCTTAGAGAATGATGATGTATTGGCCCTTTTAAAGGGTATGGGGGTACTAACACCCTGCAATCTCATTTCAATGAATAATAATAATGATAATAGTAGCAATAATATATATATATATATATATATATTACTGTATGCCAAAATATGGTCATGAACTCAAGCCAGATTTCTACATCGGTATTCTCAAGTTGAGCCTACTCGTCGAAGTAGTCAAGCTAGCCCGGGGCAAATCTATTACCGAAAAATACAATCATTGCATTAGAGTAGATAAGGATATCTGAATGTATGGTGTCGTCTGACACACATTGCATTCAATTCATCAAGGCATCATGGACATGCATAGTACTATACAGGACATAACTTTACATTTTTTTGTCTTCCCTTATGTAGGGTGGAATGATAAATCCTAAACCATTCATTCCTCCCCAGTGGATTCAAGGAAGAAAAGAAGAATTCAAGTTCTAGCAACCTATTCATCATCTTCTTCCACACTTTCTTCCTAAAGAAGGATCTTTCCCGGGTTGTATGAGCTCTACGTCTTAAAAGGATTCACATCATTAAAGTTATGATGAGCATGAAGTTCATGTGTAAACCTTACAAAAGGATCTTATAGGGTAAAGAAGAATGAATGCATATGATGGATTGCACTAGAGAGTTTATGACATAGTAGATCAATGAGTTAAGGGAACAAATATCGAACGTCTTAAACAAAACAAGAGAAAAATCATCTTGATCTCGTTCCTAAGAACTTCATAGTATACATGCAGGATTGTCGAGCTTGATGGTTAGTCGATGAAACTTACCAAGAACAAGAACTAAAGGGGCTCTTGTTCTGAGCATGAATTAAGAAAACAAGAGGGACAAATTTTATGTTCTAGAAGAGAACATTATGAATCCTTATATGAAGGAGCTAGAAGAAGAAGAAGGAGGAGGCAAAGATCGTTGGACAACGCACTCATGAAAGATTACTGAATTCAAAGCATCAGAGAAGTTTAAGATTTTCTCTTTGAAATCTTATAAAGGGAAGTCATAACTTAGATCCTACTGACCATATAGCTTCTTTTGAGTCAGTTGTATGTTTTTTAAGGATAAATGTTGCTCTAAATATTATGTATTTTCATGATGTTGAATGAATCAACTTTGCGCTAGTTCAACAGCTTACTTGCATAAGTCATCACTTCCTTAGAAGACTTCAAGCGGTTATTTGTGGCCCAATTTGCTCGCACGGAAAAATGTTGAAAAACTCTCAAGCTCTTTTAAAAATCCATAAGGAGCCTTAAAAAAACCTCAAAATATTCATCTCTCTTTCAGCAGAAGATAATATATGTTTAGGAGCTTGAACCTACTTTCTCTCACACAATGCTAACTCAAGTCCTGCATGAAGGTTCATTCAAATGTGCACTCTACTTATGGAATCTTGGAACCTTTGTAGATTTCTTTGAGCTTGCAAATAATCACATCTCCACTGAAGAATACAATTACTAACCTACCTCCTCCATGTTGTTGGAGTTCAGAGAGAGTTTTACAATCAGTCCTGCTAAGATTATGGAAACCCAAGGAACTGTTTCGATAGGAAGAAATTCTAAAACGCCTCTGAAAAAGTACTTTGGGCAATAACTGTGAGAAGTTATTGACAGAGGACTAGTAGGAAGAAGTCACGACGAAAATATAACCAGCTCAGTTCCCTTTGATCAAAGTTACACATTTAAGAGTGTTGATGGCTAAAATTGTCAATGGCATAAAAAATAAAGACTTCTTTAAGAAATCATTCCTGGTGAAAGCAGGTGGTTACACACGCAATCCTAATATGTATTGTGTGTTCCATAGGGATCATAGTTATGATAACGAGTAGTGTTTATATCTTCACAATTTGATTGAGTAATTGATAAAAGCGAGGAAGTTGAAAGAATTTGTGGCTCTAGAAGCCAACAAAAGATGACAGAAGGTGTCTGTCAAAGAAGTTAGTGATGAGCCCGCTACAACGAAACTGGTATATGATTTTGACATCATATCGGCCATCTTTCAAGGAGATGCTGAAGTTTTTGAAGGTTTAACTTGAAACAGTTGAGGATGGGAGAAGTCCACTCAGCCATTTTGGCCAAATGAGTGAAGGCAGTCTATCCTTCTATAACTTCTAAAAATGTTGAGTTTTCTACTAGTGGAAATAATTTCGATGTTGTTATCGTAGTCACCACGATAATATCAAACTACAAGATCAACAGATCCTAGTAGACACAAGTAGCTCTGTTAAGTTCCTCTTTAAGAGTGCCTTTGATAAGATGGGCCTAGTTTCCAATTAACTGGAACCAACATATTGCTCATTTTTTGGATTTTCCAGTGAAAGGAATGAGACATACACGATGATCACCTTGCCCATAATTTGGGGGGAAGGAGAAAAATAGTACATGGCATCAGCCAACTTCATCATTGTAGACTCCCTCCAGCACACACAACTCCGTATTTAGGAGACTTGTGTTAATTATTTTCAATGCAGTAACATCCTAGGGTTTGTGCAAACTGAGGTCGTAATGAAACCTCTTGGACTTCAGGCCCTGCTCCAGGGCAACATGTGCCAAGTCAATTAGAATTGCTTTCACATCTAGCATTTATCTCTAGAATTATAGAATGTGGGAGCACAGACTCTAGTTTGGTCCCCATTTCAACTTTCACAAGGACTTCATGTTCTTCTTCAATACCCAGGCGCTTGCATACTACGTCAAGAAAAATCGTTGGAAATTTGAAATGTTGCTGATACTTCCATCCAGAGCTGAGTTGAACCGCTTCAAGACTAACAACCTCAGAGATATGAAGAACGGATAACTTAAATGCATCTCAGACTTTTAGCAGGCATGATCAAACAAGGCGATGTGGTCATTGGGATCCGAGCGACCTTCATTCGCCTCCTACATTGGAAGTTTGAACTTCTCTCGGGGCTCAGCTCCTGAGATATGGAGAGAGAAGGGATTCTCTAGTTGGCACGATGCCTCAGTGAGCCCGAATCGCTGCCTTTCCACTTGCGCAGATTTTGTTTTCTCTTGTATTATGAGCCTTTAGCCCGCTCAAGTCCATTATTCAGCTTTCTGTCAGTGTGCGCCGACGCAGTCTTCTGAGAAGGGTTCTATCCCTAGGAGGCTCAATCTCTTTTTCTGGTTGCAACAGTCCTTAGAACTTCTGTGTTCTAGCCCAAAACCTAATCCATTATTTAAGTCCTCAACTCTTACATTCCTCATTACATTAGCTCCTCTATGTCTTCTCTGGTGTGTTCTGCATTGGCTGCTTCTCTCTGATGACTCTCTTTTCTTTGTGATCATTGTGCTCCTCTTCTTGTCAATGGAATGACTCCACACTCATGGCACATTTTAGAATGATGAATCCAAAACTGTCTAGGAGATATGCCTACAGAATAAAGCGTGAAAGAGCAGAGAGCTTGGTGATGAACACTAAAATCATGTAACAGTTTTTCATGAAACGAGCCCCTATTTATTGGAATAGGAGATGTAAAATTTGATTATGTACCCTTAGAAGAATAGGTGCAGTGGGGATATTTTGGTCAATACATAAGTATAGGGACAAGAGCTTGGGACGACACCCAACTAGATTTTGGGTTGGGTGGCCATGCGTCGGGAGCCTGAGGGAATGACCGGCTGGGTCTTTTTTTCAGGCGACTTTGGCCAAAGCGTGAATCGAGAGCCCCAACCAACTGCTTTAGATCACGGTGGTTTCCATTGTTCGTCCAACTTGATTGAAGAATGTCGACGGATTCATCTCTGTTAGTTTTATCTTAGCAGATTTTAGGGGAGGGGGGGTGGTTGGATTGTGTTCGTTTTGGAACTACTTTTCTCCCAACCCGCTAGAGCGAGACGGATATCTATGGGCCCTTAAACTATCTCTGCTAGGGTTGCCAATTTAGGTTAGCGGGTTAGCTTAGGGTCTGATCCGAAAATGACTCGACCCGAATATAGTCAACCCAAACAGACCCAAATAATAAACGCGTTGAAAACTAAGACCCGAACCCGAGATTGACCCGCTAAACTACCAACCCGATATTTTGTGCTTAGTCGGGTCTTGATTGGTTTTCAGGTTCAACTCGAACCCGACGCGAATAATAAACAGTTCGAATTTGCTAACCCGAACACGATTCAAAAAATATTTAGGTCAACCCTAACCCGGATTTTTTCAGTCATGTCGGCGTGACGGGTCAAATTTTGACACCCCATCCCTGATGTGTCTCAAACTATCACATCATCTTCTTTGTCGACCCATCAGATCACTCTAATATTCGTGCTAACACATTTTTTATGTACACAACTTTTGACATATTTTTATAATTTCTTAAACATATCATCATCATCATCATCATCATCATCATCATCATCATTACACATTTTCTTAAAATATCAATAATAATCTCAAATCCAAATAAAAAGTTTCACAACATTTTTAAAATTAATAGCTTACACTCCCACTACAATAATTCTCTGACTTTGCCCACACAACCACCAATCGCCAAATGTCGAATAATTACATATGTCAGAGTTTTTTTGGCTTAATTATTATACTCCTACGTATTTATATATTAACGAATCATGAAAAGGTTTTCTAAAATAAGTGAATCCCCTTAGTAGGTATGAACGCATTGACGTGTAGCCTTCCAAGTCACAAATGGCAGAAACATTTGACACGCTTGACCCGATTTAAAATATGATTTTTTATATTCACTTATTTAAAATGCGCAATGTCAAATATAAAAACTATATAAAACATTTATAAATAGAGACCCAATTAATACAAATATTTCAACCAATGATAAAGACTGTTATTAGTATATTAAAAATCTATATTATTATGACTTAGAATATTGGATTATTATGCGCATGATTGCAGACATTGTGCATGTTCTAGAAAATAAAGAGATTTAACTTCTAATGTAAACTAATGAGCACTTACGTACATGCTACTCAACTTGGATATGTTTGCCTATCTAACATGAGGTTTACATTCTTATATTAACCACCCAAAGTTTTTAAATTACATTATGGTCTCATTTTCACAAAATTTGAGTGTGAGATAAGTAAATGCATGAGAATTGGGTGCTATGTATGTAGGTTCTCGTTTTAAAAATTTTTAAGAAAAATACATACGTACTTCAATCGAGGTTTCCCCAGTCGCCACCTGACCTAGTCCTCAATTCTAGTCCTCTCGCTTGCTTCTCTCATTCTTTGATGGAAGGCGATGTGAAGTTTGGATTTCAGGCTTGTTGTAATGGGAAGGAAGCAATGTAAACCTTTCATAGGAAGATTCAAATTTCAAGGGGGAAATGACGATGTTTGCGAGATAAATTTGGTTGTTGCATTTGAAAAAGGTAGGATAAATAATGTAATAAAAATGTCATTTTAAAGAGCGGAAGTTCAAAATACTCTTTTTATAGAAATTGAGGGGGTATGTATGAAAGGGTGTGTTTATTTCGGCTGTTGAAAAATTGCTGTTTGAAAATTATAGTTCTGAAAATGTTATCGGTTGATTAATGACTGTAATACCCCTTAGTAAGTCAAAACAGTTTTATTTGAAAAACACAGTTCTGAAAATATTGTCTCTAGAATAAACCAAATTTGAATTTATCAAGTTATTGTCACTCACAACACCATAAGAGAATTTTAAGGGAAACACTAATAGAATTTTATGCCTGCAAAATAATCATACAAACATAAGTTCAACATAAGATGCTTCTCTGCCAAAAAAACAAGTTTGCTTAAAAAAAAAAAAAACCTAAAGTGGCACAGTGTGTCCTCTAAAATACATAGCTTCGTGACATCAAAATATTATACATGTAAATATGAAACTTGAGGTGTGTGTTAGGCATATATAAAGGAATTGTGTGGTATGCATGTAAATTCCCCATAAAAAAGATATCATTCATATGTTCTCAGATAAATGTATAAAGGAATTGTGTGGTATACATTAAAATTCCCCATAAAAAAAATTTACTTCAAATAAAATAGAAATTGTTGAAGCTTGCATATACCATTCAAATAAAATAGCAATGATCGGAGCTTACAGATACAATTCATATGTTCACAGAAGCACTTTTTTTCTATTGGTCATCTCGCATTAAGCTTAAATAAACATTCGACAAATTTAATATGCAAAATTGATACCTTTCGTTATTTATTGGCAGATGATTAAATAAAATATGCACCTTCATTATCGCTAATTATAGACTGTAGATATTTCACAAAATTTTCGTAAAAGACGCATTGATTAATTATGAAAAATTTACATTCATCTCATAAAATTCTAATATGTTTATGCCTCTAATTCCAAAATCTTTCTATTTTATTGTATATTTTTGTGCATCAAAATTATGTCAGCATTGACCTTAAGAAGATTCAACGGTCCAGAAGGGAAGAGTACAGCTAAAGCAGGCTCACTCGCTAGAGATCGTGAGGCCTACTTGACTGACCGAAAAAAGCCAACAAGGCCAAAATTCGACAGAGCTATGAAACAGAAAAGAAAATGACTAGATGATCCAACATTGGGTCATTTGGCAAAAAGCGAAACCAAAGAGCATCTGAGCTAACCACTACAAGAAAACTGACCTCATATGATAGTCTACCATATAGTAGAGTCGATCCAAACGAAGATCCAGTCTCACGACATGTATAAACATCTAATGGATGTCCAAGAGGCTCCCCACGAATGATCAAGGATTGACAACTAGACTAGAACAACTGATGAACTCATGCAAATCAAGATCAACCGACAGAGAAGCTAACTAAGCTTAGTCGGCCAAACAAAAAAATTGTCGTTTGATAAGCTCATATATGTAAAATAGCAGAAATGTCTTAGTACGATCCTCTTCCAAATATGCATAAAAATGCAACATTATCATTATATCCTCTCTATAAATAGGAGAAAACAATTGTAAGAAAAAAATCACTACTATTTATCTCTCTTTGTGTGTGTGTGTGTGTGTGTGTCTATATATATATATCTATATATTTCTTGGGTGTGATTCACAGAAAAATTTTGATTTGACATCCTGAAAAAGTGATGAGGGTAGATCATGTTATAAATAAAAAAAAGAGTAGCTCAAGGAGAAGAATCTCATAATAAAGACATCGACAACTGATACGCCTAAAAATGTACTATTTTTTATGCTTCATTTTATAATGATATTACACTTTAAAGGTATGTTTTCTTGTATTTTTGGCTGTAGGTACATCAAATTGAAGAATTTGGTGTGATTGGAGCAAAAGGAACAAAAATGGACCAAAACGGAGCAAACCGGAGCAAATCGGGGCACACAAGAGCCATGTGGACCGAAACCGGGCACTTAACTACCTGTTCCTGGCGTTTAAGTGCCCAAAATGGCGCTTAGGCGCCACCAGACAGAGAGGGGGTTGCTTAAGCGCCCAAAAACGACACTTAGGCGCTGAAGATGGTTTTCAACATATCTTCTAGAATATACGTCGGGTTTGGACAATTTTTGAAGTGGTCGTTCGTGGATCTCTTGGAGAATTTGTTGGAAATGATAAAATGGACTTTCTAGAAGAATTTTGGGCTATTATAAGTAATTATGAAGAGGCACTTCAGGCACCATTTGGAAGATTCAATGAATATTAACAGTTTTGAAGAGACACTTAAGAATCTCTTGGGAAATTATAAATAAGACTTGTAAATGATGTTAAAAGAACTTTTGGACTCTTAAATCAATTAGAAGAGGAGAAGAAGAAGAAGGCTTGGGTGTGAGCCCCATGTGGGGCGGCAAGGTGAGAGAGAAAGAGAGAGAGTGAGAGAGATTTCTTCTTTTCTTTTCACTTTGTCCTTGGAGAGGATTGTAAGGAGATTGTTTTACTATACAAGGAGAGTTTGATTTATATAAGAGATAAGTATTTTTATTGTATTTTAATTTGAATCTAGTACTTATTTTGTGTGGTTTCAAAGTCTTCTTCAATGAAAAGTTATTAGTGTTTCTCCATGTGTAATTAGTAGTTTTGTTTACTCTTCCCTCTTGTTTGGAATTAGTATGCATGTGTAGGATATAGAATCGAGTAGAGTGAGAATATATTGTGATGATTTTACTTTTTTCTTCATTTACATGTAAACTTGATCGATTTGCATGTTAAAATATATTGTGAGAAAATGTAAGATCTGTGATAGTATTGTCTCAATCAACTGTGGTAGAATCACATGAGATTGTATGGATGAAAATGTAGTTCATATGATTGAGTGCAGATAAATAGGAAATTAATTTTTAGTGGCTGTGGAATTAGAGGACTTTAGAGTGGCATGCTAAAGCCCCTTAATTTGGTCTATTATTTTAGGTTTTGATGCGAGATGTTAGCCTCCAGGTGGAGGGATAAGAGAGAACTCTAGAGTGAGAGCTAGTTTCTTTCCTGCCTAGCCCGTCTTCAGAACTATTCAAACTATAGATTAACCAATGTTCTTTATAGCATCTCTAGTTAGGGTAAAGAATATAATTGCTCATATTTGTCACAATCTCTCTCACTACTTATTTAACTTTTACACATGTCACTAATTTCATTGCATGAAGAATGATACTTTTAATATATATTAAACCTCACTTTCTGATTTTCACTAAGTATTTTAGTTTAGGAGTAGAAGTATTGTAGTGATAATTGTAGAATATAATCAAAATCAAATATTTATCGACCTTCCAAGCAAGGGCGTGTTATTCTAGACTATAACTTCTCTTGAAAGTCGTCATGATTAACCTCGATCTCAGTGGGATCGATATTCGAGGCTTAATCAAAAAGCTCTATATTACTTCATAACGATACGTATACTTGCGTAGAATCCCCAATACATAAAGATATAGTTGAAATCTTACTTTTCTTGGGATAGAGGTTGGGATCAAGTTTTTGTTGTCATTATCGGGGACTAAAATCTTCAAGTAGAGATGTCAACTTCATAAATCCTTACATATAAGAAATATTGGGATCAACAACATGGAGTGCACTGAAGGATCAGATGCTCGATGCCATCCGAAGCGCACTGACCTGGAAGAGAGTTCTACAGCCTTGAGATGAAGGATTGGTGTCCAACGATAAAGGAGCCCCTTCAGCCTTAGAGAGGGAAGGCGACTCCTAGTGCTTTAATAGCCTTAAGTCAACATTAATCAATCATCATTGCTTCAAGCATATAGAGGCGCCTCGTCAACCCGAAAATGCATTCTCATGACAAATCTATGATGTCGAGCCTCCCAAAAAATTCAATATCCCACCGTTGGAGCCCAAAAAGTTCAAACTAATTTGACTGACTAAATAACTTTATCTGAGTTTACTGTGTTTATTGAGAGTCACTATTATGTTGCAATGTCATCTTTTCTTTACAATGATGAGAGAGTCGATCCTTAGGTGGTTCAACGGATTACTAATGAGAGCAATCATATCCTTCATTGATTTCAAGAAAATGTTTGTGGATTATTTTTCAGTGTCTAAAACCCTCATAAAGTTTTTCTTAGATTACTTATATGACCTAGTGGTCAATGAACACATGGGAACTTAGAAAATTCACACAAAGGATTATCGAGTCTGATTGGTACTCGGGAAACTCAAATCGACTCACAAATGGTGGTTCTACTCGAGCGGCAAAACTAAAAACAATGTGTAATGTCTGATCAATTAAATCTCATAAAAAATTAACAATGACACTCTACATCTGATTAGAAAATTGCACAAGAATTGATCTATAATACTCATGCATCATAAGAACTCATCTTACACATCATAATGGGTCAAGTTCTTGAGGTAAGATTCCTTACCTATTAGTTATAAGATCCATAGTGGATAGCATATGAATCGGCTGATAACAAGGGTAAACGACTACCCCGTGAATACTGCGACATGGTCTGCTTACAGCATTTGGCATAAGGTGTGGCTTGTTCAAGATGATGACCTAATCGAGCTATCAATACATGGTGGTGTTAGACTTCATTCAGGTAGTAACTCGGTGGTCCAATAAAAAGTATCCTTAATGTGTTGACTCATCAATCCTTACAGTTGGACCCTCACCATATCACAGATTATTCAATATGAAGATACAATATGTACCTATAATAATGGTAAAATGCAAGAACAAAGGTGCGACCGACCAAATAACTTCATTTCTCATTATCAAAAATGGTTTACAAATATTCTAACATCCATTTTAAAATTTTTAGACAAAAAAAAAAATTATAAATGAAGTTGAGGAAAAAGCATAGAGTAGTTATACATTCAACGACCCATCATTATCTTAATCACACTCATTCCCCTCTTTTGCGTCAGATATCAGGTTAGAAAATTTTCTCATACCAGTCCATAAAGAGAAAGTTGATTGATTCTTCTCTACATGGCCAATACAAATGGAGACCCCATCTTTGAACTTCTCCATGAGAAGAGCCACTTAAGCCAGATGAGAGGAGAACTTCACATAAAAAACTCATTAGAAGTTCATTGATGTCATTAACCTCTTGAGTAGTTGAAATCAACTCTAATTATCGGAGCACCTCTTCCTTAGCCATCTTCACTTTCTTTTCAGCCTCAACCAACATTTGCTCAATCTCCAGTTATACTTGGCATTCTTAAGGAAGGCTGATCGACTAGACACGAGAAACTTCTTAAGTCATTAACAAATATCTGTTAGTTGTTCTACGCTAAGTTAGCAAGCTTTGCTCCAAAAGGGCATCTTTAAATGCAAGAGACCATACCAGCCAACTATCTTGGAGGGGTAACAAGCCATTGCTGAGGAGTTAGAATACTAATCCCAAAAGAGGTTTATCAGTGCAAACTTATCATCTAAGCTTTTCCTCACCTTTGCCTCATCTTCATGCGCCAGGATCCAGTTGAACAACTGTCCTTGCATTTTTTCTAGAATGACACAGAAGGCAATTCACTCAAGTTTGTTGTTTGGGCTCTCCCCTTATAGCAATGCTCCTCTATGTCACTAACTGGATTGGGTTGAACCAACCATTTGGTGTTCTAATGATAGCTCCACTGGGTGGTCCCCTTAAGGTGATCCAGTCGAGCCACAAGAAAGAAGGTCGTTGGCCTCGTCCCTCACAATTAACTCAATAAATGTCATAGTGGTCAACCAAGGACCGATAGACGCCACTTCCTATCTTCCCACTGAATCCTCTGCCTCATGATGACTAAACTCTATGCAACTAATTGTCCTCAAACACACCCACCGAAGCCAAAAAGCAGTAAGTCAATAAGTCCATACATGTAAAATACCATAAATACCCTAACATAGACCCCTTCCAAACATGAATAAAAATATAACATCATCATTGTACCATCTTCTTTATAAATAAAAGAAAACTAATGTGAGAAGACATCACCTTATTGTTCATTTCTCTCTTTTTCTCTCTCACACTCTCTACTTTATCTACACTCTATTGCGTAGGTGCGTTTGGATTCAACAATTCTAATTTTGAAACTAATTTTGAAATCACATCAAAAAATTAGTAACATTAATATATCTAAAGTGAAAAACACCTTATACATATAGGTTGATATGATTTAGAATTCAAGTGCCATTTAAGTAAATAAAAATTTATATAGGTTAGATATAAAAATTCTATAAGTAGGATGTACATAATTTATAAATATATTGTATGCAAGATAAAGTTTCTAGCAATTTAATACCAACCCGGGTGTCGGTCGGCTTCTTGAGCACCAGAGAAATTTTCTTTCATTTTCATAACCTCCATGATCCATTTTCAAGGTTTAGAATTTCTACTTAGTACGCCCAAATTTGACATTTACAAATAGACCCCTCCCACGCATAGTTATTATTATTATTTTTAATTATTTTTGGCAAAAGAAAGCGACTCATTTCCGACCTAATACTTTATTTGCAAAAATACCATTTCACCATGCTAATAAGGTATGATCAGTATGGTTAGCCCCTTCTGGCTGATGTTGAAGTAGCATCAAAAGTGGGAGAAAATTTGAGTACGCAGAACTGTGTGCATTGGAGGTTATTGAGAGGGTATTTGGGGGGGTTACAGGTATGTTACAGAGAGGTTACATGGGATATAACGTGGATATAACCACTAACATCCTCTCAATAACCTCCGACACACGCAGCTCTGCGTACGTCTTCCATAAGCAAATTTTTCTCCAAAATTGGAGAATGAAAAAAAATAAAATAAAATAAAAAGAGGAGATAATAAATAAAATAAAATAAAAACTGGAGATATTCGTGGGTATAACTCGAAAATTAAAAGGACAAAACTTTCCAATGCTAAATGGGAACTATGAATTCATAATTTATAAGAATGTTTCGGCACCAGAAGTCTGAAATGGTGAAGGAAAGACGGAAATCTTTTGAAATCGACGAAGATAACGACGTTTATCCAAAACCCATTTCTTAATGAACATTTACAAAAACACCATATAACTCCTACATTTTTACATAATTAACACCTAATTTTTCATTTTATTTATTATACCAATTTTGTATTTCACATTCTAAAGTCAAACCAGGACGCATGGCAACAATGGAGGGTAAAAAATATGGGACATTAACATTTATACCACCCAACTCCTACATATTTACATATCTAATACCTAAACTTTACATTTTAGACTTATACAATTCAAATCTTTCATATCACATCTAACAGATACACATTTACATGCATAAATAAGACCGTGCATGTGCAAAAATTAAAGTTTAGGTATTATATATGTAAATACATTTTGAATTGAGTGGCTTGTATGTAATTATTTCATAAAATATTAATGAAAGTTGTTACCAAGATATTATAACCTACTCTTAAAAATATTAACTTGTATATCAATAAATTTGATTAAAATAATAAATTTCTTAATCTACTAAAATGCATCTTCAAGATTATAAAAATTATTTAAACATTCAAGTCTAATAAAGGAGTGCAATTAAATTAGGCTCCAAGAATCATGAGAGGAATTTAATAGCTTGGACAAGTTGCAAGACAAATTCATTTGAAAATGAAACAAAAAATTGTCATTCTTTAGCATACAAAAGTGTGCCAATGGGCAAAGAGAGATGAACAAGTTTTCAATGATTTGGTCATGGCAGATGGTACCACTACACCTCTAGAGCTCTCATACAAACAACCTGCTCCATTAATTTAAGTGGCCAAGAAGACAATTGGGTTCAATATTAAATAAAGAAATACTACATTACAATAAATAAATTTAAAAATTCATAAATACATACAACTAAGGTTGTAAAAATCGAACGGGACGTCAAACTAGAGGGACAAAAGATTCAAAATTTATTGGTTTGATAAGGGTTGAATGGGGAGTTAAACTGGATGACATAATAAATATAAAAATTAATTAAATATGACATAAATAATGCTATAACAATATAATAAATTAATAATATAAATATTTTTGGGCTTGATTTATGAAAGAGCCGAACCTAAATAATTTTTTTTTTGTGTTTGCTCGGCTTGTTAGGCTCAAAATAATTAAATAATTAAATAATAATACTTATTTAAATCTTTTTATATTAATTTTTATTTGCATTAAACAGATGCTAAAATTTTTTATTTGTTAAAATTATTTGAGTAGCATATTTATAAAAAAAAAGATTTGGGTCTTATGCATATAAATATTCATAAAAATCCTACATAAAATTGGGAGCATAAGAAAAAAAGTTCTCCGAGCTAATTTTAGTCCCACATAGGTAGTTTTGTCTTTAGCCAGGAAATTTCAAATCCTTGGTAACTGGGATTTGTAATATAACTATTCATGGATTGCCAAAGAAAAATACAAAATAAATATAAAAGCGATACAATTGAATCGTGCCGGGCTCGGGGGTTTTAAGATTAAACTATCGATTTAGGCTCGTTCCAGCCCAACCAATGTAGGGGAAGTTTTTAGCTTGCTCAAAACATGCCCACTTCACGGTCGAACCGATTGAACCAGCCGGCTCAATCTGATTTTTTAAACCATGCATACAGCACAATTTTACGTATTTACATATCTAACACCTAAAATTCTATATTTACATTCACAATATATCAGCGTTAACCTACTAATGAAAATTATAATTCACATTAAAAATTTTAATAGGTGTCATGTTATATGTTAAGTGATCAAATTAAATGGTATTCATAGAAATTATTATATTTATAACTATTTAGCATGTAAAGTTTAAATATTTATGGTGTTTTGGCCAAATTGTAACTATAGAAAATACAATTCCAAAAGTTATTGAAAAAAAATCTGTTGTTCAAAAGCTACAGTAATAAATAGTTGTCCAATCTAAAATTTTTTTATTTTGGAAGTGTTACTTGTGGATAAATTTTATTGATGATTATTAATAAAAATACATCATATAATAATATATTAAATAAAATGAATCTTTTTTTTTTTTTGGCAAAATATAAATTTCAACAACAATATATATTTCTCATTCATACCATCAACACTATAAAGTTATACACGAGTAATTAATATAACGCTTATTTCAGAGAATAGTTAATTATTAGTTTGTTTATGAAAAATTATCTGTCTAATCCTTATATCAATCTAATCCTTATTTCTCAAATAAAATTTTTAATTTTTTTTAAGAAAATGAATAATTAGGACATACATTAAAATAGGTATATATCGATGATCAAACGTTATTTCTTTGGGAATGCTTCAGAAGGTTAGATCTTCAATTTTAATAATTTTAGAAGACAAACTAAACGATTCAAACCAACTATAAAATACATACTAATGATTTCATATGTATTCAAACCTCCAACAAGTTGCACTTATAACCTTATTATATAATTAAAAAATATAGTGTTATAGTTAATATTCTCTCATTAAGTCATTCGAGAAGAACCACGAAGATCATGTTTGGTGTTTAGTTCATTCAAAAGATCAATAAAAATTATTTGACTCATCCAAACATATTATGAAATATGGTTAGACGACATCTAAGCAGTTCGTTCATACACTTATTCACTGTAAATATTGACTTCATACAATGATTGTAAGAGATGTATGAGCCGACAACTACTATAATAATTTTTTTTGGTAGCTTCTTTGTTCACTATCATAACAATTTATTATTATAAAAATCATGATCTCGTTAGATATTACACAAGATGTATTTATGAATATAATAGCTCAAATTTTAATTTAACATATTATGACTGATGGAACGCAAAAAAATTTAATACATCATTACATGACAAAGTATAATATTCCATTATATCAAAGTAATAACATCACAATAGAAGGTATCACAAATACAAACATCATAATAAAAGATATCACTAGTGTAAACATCATAACAAAATATAATATAAATAATAATATCACAATACAATATATCGTATGTATAAACATCACAACACAATAAATCACAAATAGTAACATCGCAACGCAAGATATCACAAATATAAATATGTATAAACATCACAAATATAATCACAACATAATAAATTCAATCTATTTGATCTAATAATTTTATTTCATCAAGAAAAGATTCTGGGTATTGCACAGTACTAACCTCACATTAAAAATTTATACAAAACATGAGTTTTGCATAGGATCGATCGAGCTCTATCCACGTTTTTACAAACATGTTCACCAATCCTAACTACTCTAAACATGACATCACTTCTCCTTCAACTCGGAATTGATTTCACCAATTTAAAATAATCAAAATAAAAAATATTTTACAATCTATTTTTAACTTACAATTCGCACTCTAATTAAATTCAATCATATAATCTTTCAATTGTCTTACAAATTCTTCAAGTTCCATCAAGCTTCTTTTGTTAAAATATGCTTAGTTTATTGCTTGATACAATCTTTTTCAAAAATATTCACAAAAAGTTCTCTTTTCCTATATAGCAAATGATGTGGTCTCTTATCTCTATTTGCAATCGTATCTAATAAATTGATTTCTAATTGTGCATGTTTCAATTATAAGTTATGGGCTTATGAATAAACTATTAAGTAGCATAAGATGGAAAAATTAAAAAAACAACGAAAAATCAATTACAAAAATAGAACATTAATAACCAGATGTAAAAATTATGGAGAAATTATAATAGTAACATATTCGTGATCACAACACCATTATATCTGCATCTATTCTGTCCGCATAACACTTAACTAACTCTTGAAGGCATTCACACGCATAACACCTAATAACAATGTACTCACATATTCAATCACTAATCTTTCATATCACAAACTAACCACCATTTTAAGTTTTATAAAAGTATTAAAACTTTTCACGCAAATGTATGTTGGTGAGAAAAGATGAAAAGTTAGGTTTTACATGTGTATGATTGGATGTGGCGTGTGTTTGTGTCTATATATGTATATATATATATATATATATATATAAATAGTTGTAATGATTCTAAACTACCATCTAGACATTCTTAAAAAACAAGACAGAGACCGCAAACTGACCACCAGTTACCAGTTCCAATCTTTTCTTCCTGCACAAAATCCATCTCTCTTGCAAAGAGTCGGACCTCATTTTCTAAGCAATGTCGGCAAACGAAGAATTTCCTGACTACATTGCTTTCAAGATGAAGGAATAAATAAATGGAACCAATCAAATTATTATCGACTGAGATCCAAAAAAAATTATCTAATAGGAAAAAATTTATAATAGATTTATTTTTCTTAGATCTCAGTGAAAACTTCGCAACTATTCAAAAATTATATATTATAAATAAATGGAACCTAACATCACCCATATTCTAAATTTCATGCCAACTAATATGAAAAGAATAGCCATAAATCCTCCATGCTAAATATATGATTAAAAAATAGTGAATGAAAGAAGAGACAAAGCAAGCAAATCTAAAGAAAAATCAGAGATTGTGGGAGTCAAGCTTGTTCAAAAAATTATCAGCTTTCGCATAGGAGTGGAGCTGAAGTGAGTAGAAGAGGATTTTAAGAGGCTTTCGTACACTGCGGTACCATTGTTGCCTTCTCAGCTAATTGGGATGTCAATCGAGTAGGACCAAAACGAAAGGGGAGAAGATATTTAAACCAATTCAATTTCTAGCAAACAAAGAGCATTTTTTTTCTTTTTGGTAGTTTCGTTTTTGTTTTTGGAAGATTTACTAGCACTGAATTCCTATATATTTACAAAATAACTAAGTTTTTCATACATGCAAAGGTATATTTCACCATATAACAGTTAAAACCAATGGTATTTTTTATGGGACAAGGCAAGATGATTATGATTCATATTCTCCAAAACTAACATCTTTTACGATTTAACATAACCAAAAATCTCACAAATGACAACACTTATCGCATAGTATCTCCATTAAAATTTATAATTATCTAATCAATGTCTGCTCCTAAACCCTAAACCCAATCCAAAATTTTCAATTAAGACTTAAACAAACTAAAATTCTAGACTTCAATAGTGGAAACCCAACCCAAGCCAAAAGAAACGCCTTTATAATTATATACTACTATACATAACAAGAATTCTATCATAAGCTCCAAGAGCCACCCATTTTCCAAACCATCCAAATTTTATGCTTCTAATGCCATTGAACTCATTCACTCACAAAAGTGGAAACCTTTTCCAATTACTTATTTCATGTACTTAAAAATCTTGTTTTTATCATAACTAATTAGCCCATATAGATGGAACAAATTCATCCAATTTAAAAATAACAATTTCAATTTTCCACCAAAATTCTTTGCACAAACAACAAATAAATATAGCAATAATGACTTGGAACACCAACTTTCCAATCAGTTAAGCTATACTTCTATACTCCATATGACTCATATTTCAAAAAATCCAATATCAACCCATGACCTGACCTCATTCCAACAGCTATTCTCAACCCATCACACCAATCACCACAACTTCTCAACACAATACTAACCCAAATCTTCTCGTTAACTAAACCTAACAATATTCTAATGGCTACCGGATCACAAAGTGTAGCACCTTAAATCAAAGCAAAATTTCAATCAAACCCCCAAACTACCAAAACCCAATGATTCCACTTGTTATTGAATAGCTCTCAAGGAAGCTATTTCAAGACTATGCTAAGAGGAATTTCGAGGAAAAGCACATGTATCCTTGTTACAAGATTTTTAAATCAAAATATAGTCAAATGAATCCCACAAAATAAAACTCAAATATCACACTCACTCACCATTAGGCTTGTCTAGTAGCTTAAGTTTACAAGCAAGAATGTGAAACTGCCTACAAAAATTTAACCATGTTACCAAAAAACCTACCATTCAGATCTTGCTCCAAATCCTCTCACCCAAAATTGACAAGTTGCATAATTGGATATTTCCAATACCTTCTACATAAAATACCTAAAAGAACAATCTACAATCTCAACCTTAAGGTTTTATAGCTTCCAGATCAAAATATTATTGTCAGCAAGTGAATATTTCACACTAAATACATCTCTAATGACACTATTACTCACAAGGCTTCCCTAGTAGATCAACGCTATAAGCAAAAATACAATATTAACAAAAAACGAAACATTTAACCAAGCTGCCAAATTGCCAACTATCCATCCACATCCTGCACCAAGTTGCTCTCTTATCAAATGCAAAAAATCTTCTCATTAGGAATACACAACATTCCCCAATGTTATACAACAGCTACAGATACTTTTCAAATGCAAAAAATGCCCATTACATATTTCCTTGGACGTCATTTAACACTAGTAATTTTTTATCTTCAACAGCAAGCTAATTATCTTCAACAGCAAGCTAATTACATATTTCCAGGCCCAATTCACTCTGAATTCCTTACAGCAAGCTAATTACAAATCTAGTCAAAACACATCCAATCAAATTTTCAATTTCTGATTTATCTAAAAATTCTCAAAACTACACCATAGCCTTGTAAATATTTTGTCTCCAACCCTCATCTAGACATCATCTTATGTCAACATGTGAATAAACCACACCATACATCGTACAGTAGCAATCTTCACCACTCATCATTTTAAATACAGTTGAGCAGCAACAAGAGCCACAAAAACACGCCATAAGTTACCAAGCTCTCTTAAAACCACCATTCATTTCATTCAAGAGTAAATAGCAATCCGCTATCACTCCAATGAGAAAAACTAAAGCATTGGTCACCGCTGATACAAACAATATGTTGGAATTCAATATACCAGTTTTATCAACACCAATATACTACGAAAATTTTTAAACTATTGCACCGTCCAATAATAATCTATCTCTCAAGCAGGTAAATTACAAATTTAAATAAACTATCACTCATCAACAAGTGTATCAAGCAGAAGTCCATTTCAATGTCAGGTTGCTTGTGACAAAAAGCTAACAAATATCAACATAAAAGGTCTCAAACACTCAATTTAAGCAGCTATTTACAAGCTGATACTTCAAGATCTCAACATCAACTTGCTTAGAGATAAAAAACATAACACCTAAATCACAAAGGGACTGTTTGTTGAAGCTTTTAATAGGATTGGCTACTGGATTTTCTAAATCCAGCCAAATAGCAGAATGCAGCTCTACAGATCTTGAATTTTTAGATTTAATAAACCAATTTTGCCTTTGATTAGGCCTAACTATAAATTACTAAATCAAAGGGATGGGTTTCAGGATTTTCAGATCTAATCCTCTGAAATCTTAGGTAGTGTTTAGCTGCAGCGGTAGATTTATGTTAAAAAGGATTTATTAAATTCACCATCCACAAAGCTCACGACCGATGAGATGGAGACGCAGGTAAGGGCAATGTAAATCTGTGAATAAAGCCTCGACCTTTGCAGCGGAAACAGAACGGGAAAAAGAGGTCGAATGGGAGAGTTGGATTTAGTTTTTCCTTTTTCTAGTGTTCGGTGAAATTCATGGCTAAATCTTGTTAAAAGTAGGCAACCAAACACCACCTTAGTTGCAGCCAAACAGCCCCTAATAGCGATAATCATATCAAAGCAGCCTTCTAAAATAGCAATAATACACCAAATAGCAGGATGTGTTACTGGATTTGCTAAATCCAGCCAAATAGCAGAATGCAGCTCTACAGATCTTGAATTTTTAGATTTAATAAACCAATTTTGCCTTTGATTCGGCCTAACTCAAAATTACTAAATCAAAGGGATGGGTTCCAGGATTTTCTGATTTACTAAATCCTACTGTGAAATCTGAGGAGGCGTTTAGCTGCAGCTGTAGATTTATGTTAAGAAGAATTTATTAAATCAGTGACATCCACAAAGATCGCAACCGATGAGATGGAGTCGGAGCACGCAGGTAAAGGCAATGTAAATCCGCGAATAAAGCATCGACCGTTGCAGCGGAGATGGAACGGGGAGAAAGAGGCCGAATGGGAGAGTTGGATTTAGCTTTTCATTTCTCTACTGTTTGGCGAAACTCATGGCTAAATCTTTGTTAAAACGGGGCAACCAAACACCACCTTAGTTGCAGCCGAACAGCCCCTAATAGTGATGATCATATCAAAGCAGCCTTCTAAAATGGCAATAATACACCACAAACACTTACACTGCACATCTTCAACTCACTCAAAACCACCACAGCAATTTTAGCCTTTCAAACCAAAAGGGAATTAGCAGTTTGATAATACCAAGCATATGTATTTTCTAAAAAAAGAAAGAGTTGTTGTAACAAGAGTTGCACTATGACATAAATAAACAAGAATAACTCAGAAATAAACTTGTACCCAACACTTGAATAACCCAAAAATAACCCCCAATAACGCCGTTTAAAAACCTGAAACAGGAACGAGATTAACTCGTAAATAACCCAAAAATGACCCCCACAATAACCCCAAATAAACTTGTAAAAAACAATCCGCAAATAATAACTTAGAAATAAACTTGTATACAACACTTGAATAACCCAAAAATAGCCCCCAATAACTCCCTTTAAAAACCCGAAACAGGAGCAAGATTAACTCATAAATAACACAAAAATGACCCCACAATAACCCCAAATATACTTGTAAAAAACAATCCGAAACTAAGTCGCAATGAACTCCGAAATAATCCAAGAATAACTCAATAAAAACCCAATAAAATAAAATGACCTGAACACCTCAATGACACCAAAATAACCCAAAAATAACCAAAAATGAAATGCTAATATCTGCCAAGAAGAACCCAAAACTATTTTCAAAATAACTCGAGAATAAATCAAGAATAACCCAAGAATAAACTCCTTAAATAACACTTGAATAAAACCTACCCCAATAACTCAAAAACCTGAAATTGAAGCGAGATTAACCCATAAATAACACAATAATAAACCAAGAATAACTCCACAAGAACCGCAAAAAACAACCCGACACTAAGTCGAAATGAACTCCAAAATTACCCATTAAAAACTCTAGACATTGACTTGAAGATAATTCCCACTAACCCTAGAAAACCCTAAAAAATCTCGAGCATATCTCCACAATAACTCTAAGACAACTAAAGAAAAGTTTTTAATCCCAAAAAATAAGCAAAAAAAAAAAAAAAAATTACAACCAAATTTATGCCAAGAGAAGGTTTATGCATCAACACCCTCGTTACTCGACCTCTTCACCTCCTTATTATCTTTCTTCAATTTATTTGGTTGTTCATGCTCCATTTCCTAGCCTCCTCCAAATCCGGCCTTTCGGCACCAACAAAACCTAAATAAGCAACAATGAAACCCCAGGATAGCAAGAAATGAGAATAGAAACATCTCACAGACATGACGAAACCCAAAAGATTTTCTTGAAGGTGGAACGTCAAAGCATTGGGTGAGTTGAGCAAATGTATTTAAGTTTTTTTTTTACATGTTTTCCTGTGTGGGACCCAAATATACAAGTAGCTCCATGTTATTGGACTCTAAGGGTTGCTCTAAGTCCGAAATCCGGTCCAAAAATTTATCAGTGGATCACAATTTATAGAAAGAATACCAAAAGAAGAGGTAAACTTGTCAGCATTGCTGACATTTTAACTGCATCGCGAGGATTAAGGCGATGGTTTTTCAGAGGCAGAGGGGAAGTGCAAGATGGCGTTGTCATAGCATCTGCCATGCAAATTAAAGTCATGGCATGTAAAATTTATCATTTAAGTGCCTTTTTATATAAAAAGCTCTATTTAAAATAGAATCTTTTACCAATTGACCATCTATTTAAAAGTTGACAGCTTTTAAACCAATCACAATATAGCCATACAGAAAATGGTTGTAAAAGATTTTATAAACCAAACATTTGAATCATACGCCAAACATTTTAAAGTTGACAGCTTTTCAAACCAATCCCAATATAGCATATACAAGAATATGGTTTGTAAAAGATTTTATAATCCAAACATCTGAATCATTCGCCAAACATTAAGATTTTGTACATAACAAACAATTTTATTATGTAATTTTGAATTGGTTTAAATTTGGGTCTTAAAATCAAACTGATACCTTCCAATTAACCCCAACAAAAACAAGAAATTGATAGCATTCAAAATTTAAGACCCAAAAGATAAATCTTTCTTTAACGGATGCAAAGCAGCTTCTAAAAATTATTCCTATATANATTAACCCCAACAAAAACAAGAAATTGATAGCATTCAAAATTTAAGACCCAAAAGATAAATCTTTCTTTAACCGATGCAAAGCAGCTTCTAAAAATTATTCCTATATCCTTCGATGAAGAATCAAAATTTAGGAAGATTTATATAAATACATACTTAATGGTTATGTAGGTTGACTACGATCATGAAATTAGCTCCACGGCAAGTTTATGAATTAAATAATCAAATTTCAAAGCTAAGGAATAAATCAAATCAGCACACCATGTTCATAAGATGAAATCTCTAATCATTGATTAACAAGTTCGCAAACAAAGAGCAATTGTTTTCTATTTGGTAGTTTCATTGTGAAATCTAAACGTATGAATTTTGAATTCACAATTTAGAAGATACAATCATTTAGTTTTTGTAAGATTTACTTACATACCACTTAGTTTTTGTAAGATTTACTTAAGTTAAAATCACTGGTACTTTTGATGTGACAAGGCAAGACGCTTATGAATCATTTTCTCCATTTACGTAACATCTACGATTTATCATTACCAAAAATCTCAAAAATGACAACTCTTATTGTATCTCCATTAATATTTATAATTATATTATCAATGTCTTCTCCTAAGGTAACCATCTCTCAAAAGGGATTCATCCAATCCAAAATTTTCAAATAAGGCCAACAACATCAATTCTAGACTTCATTATTGTGGTATCAGATCCTTCTACATCACTCACAACTCGAGCCAAAAGAAAACACATTTATAATTATATTACTTCTTCTATGCATAAAAAAATTATATTAAAAGCTCCAAGAGCAACGCATTGTTTTCCAAAGCATCCAAACTTTATGCCACATCTAATGCCATTGAACTCATTCACTCATATGAGTGGAAACCTTTTCCAATTACTTCATTCATAGTTTTAAAAGTCATGTTGTTGTCATAACTAAATAGCCCAGATAGATGGAACAAATTTATCCAATTTAAAAGTAA
>JXCR01050389.1:97752-118335 GCA_002079205.1 Phalaenopsis hybrid cultivar | reverse complement strand
TCAAACAACTGCCTCCCCGGTCTCAGATTTTTCAGTAATGCCTTTGAGATCCTCGTCAAGCACAATGACGCCGACCATGCCCTTGCTCTCTGGGATATCATGGTAACCGGCAGTGGCCTTGTCCCCGATTTGGTCATGTTCAACGCGATGATCTCCCTCCTCTGCAACAATCAAAAGATTGACTTTGCCTTTCGCTTTCTTGATGAGATGCCCTTTTATGGTGCTTTCCCCGACTCTCTCACCTACAATGCTATTTTTGAGTGTCTTGTCAGGAATAAAAGGGCTCGTGAGGCTGAATTGTTCTTCCGGGAAATGAAGAAAAACGAGCAGCCGCTGACCCCCTCCAACTGTGCAGCTGCTATCAGGATGTTCTTCGATCAGTTCGACCCCGCAGCTGCTCTTGAGGTTTGGAGCTATCTCATGGAGGAGCTAATGATCCCAGACAATGAATCTGCCAATGAGGTGCTCCTAGGTTTGGCAGAGTTTGGGAGGTTGAGCTTTGCCACAAGATATGCCGAGGATATGTTTAACAGGGGCATAGAGTTGCGGTTTACCGTGATGGAGAAGTTGAAGAATTCCTTTCAAAAGGCTGGCAAACTTGACTGTTACAATCGCATTACAAGGAAGATGAAACAGCAGTAGCACTTGTGAGGGCTGCACCAGATGCATTGAGGTTTGTGCCATCGCTGACCTTCTTGTTTCAAATTTAGGGATTTTTTTTTTTTTAATATAATTAGTTTGATTTAGGGGTTTGGGTATTGGGAAAGAATGGCTGAACCAGAGATGTATCCGCAACCATGTTGTAATCATTGCTTAATTAAGATATTGTATTGTCAAGTAAGTTGCTACCTCCAAAGTTGTTGGGAAATGCTTATTAAGATGAGGTGATAAGCAACATTGAGATGAGAAGAGCCTGCATAGAGGAGATTAACAGAAGCATCATTAAGTTTAAACCATAATAATTATCAAAACATAGAGGCAGTGAAGTACATGCAGAATTGCATAGGATTAAGAGTGGGTAAACGAAAATGCTTCCAAGGTAAAATTCATTAAGCATTATTGCTTTATCTAAAGCAAATGTGTGTCCGGTATAAGATAAANGGTTGCACCAGATGCATTGAGGTTTGTGCCATCGCTGACCTTCTTGTTTCAAATTTAGGGATTTTTTTTTTTAAATATGATTAGTTTGATTTAAGGGTTTGGGTTTTGGGAAAGAATGGCTGAACCAGAGATGTATCCTCAACCATGTTGTAATCATTGCTTAATTAAGATATTGTATTGTCAAGTAAGTTGCTCCCTCCAAAGTTGTTGGGAAATGCTTGTTAAGATGAGGTGATAAGCAACATTGAGATGAGAAGAGCCTGCATAGAGGAGATTAACAAAAGCATCATTGAGTTTAAACCATAATAATTATCAAAACATAGAGGCAGTGAAGTACATGCAGAATTGCATAGGATTAAGAGTGGGTAAACGAAATGCTTCCAAGGTAAAATTCATTAAGCATTATTGCTTTATCTAAAGCAAGTCTAAATGTGTGTCCGGTATAAGATAACTTATTAGAGATTTACAAAACTCGACCCAACACAGCTTGAAAGAAGGCAACATTCAAGGAGTTTTTTTGCTTTTAAAGAAAGAAAATTGTTACTTTTTTGTTCTAGTTGATCAATTTAGGGATGATCAAGATGGCTAGCTTGTGGAAAACAGGCCAGTCACGTGCTTGGCTTTATTGACTTGTGACATGATTTAAGTTTTCTTAAAGTATTATCTATGAGCGTATATCATGATTTCTTAAAAAAATATAGTTTTCACTAGTATCAATGCCATTTTTCTCTTGGAATTCTTGACTCTCAGTATTTACAGATTGAAATGGAAAAAATAAATATATTGCTATTAAGGGAGGGAGAAGAACATGGATGCATATTGTAGCAGTAAGAATCACACTTTCTAGGAATGATGTAAGTATACAACTTGCGTGCGCATAGCTTTTCATGCAAGAAGTTATATGACTAATTCTAAGAAAGCAAAATAATATATTAGTGATTAGAGGGAAGGGAATCACGTTGTGATACTTGTTAAATGGGAAGGAGTATGTTACTAGTCCTGAGCATATGTGAAGATTCTCATGTGCAAGAAAGCCTGAACTTGATCACTGCAGATGGAAGTCGCACGGGTGGTAAACCTATACAGTAAGAAAGATTAGAGCACTGGAAGTTTGAGGGGCATAGTGTCTGTCACTTCTGTAGACGGATTTTCGATGGACTAGCATGTTCTTCGCACACAAGTTCATGTTGTTGATCTGTCAGGCAATTTTCATTTTTCCAACTCCTGCATTGAGTGAAATCATACGTTCGAGCTCCTTGCATAGCTAATGTTTAGATTTTAAATCATATGTGAAAATACATTGATGGTCATCCACAAAATTTCAAGAAAAAGAATGCAATCTTGAATTCAATTGAAAAAAGAAATAGTGATGGAAAATTTTATTAACTGCTTTTTCCGTCAACATTATTTTCCAAAAGTAGGCAGACATTTGAGTAAAGTGCCTTTTATTTTCATTTATTATTTGGGGGTGGGGGGATGCTTTTTCATTTATTCTTTTCTTTACTGATTTGGATTGTGACGTCATCTTGCTAGAATTTGAATGCTGGTGAGGAAAATAAGGAAAAAAAAGAGTTGATGTTTTTTTCTTTTTGGATAAATTTAAGCATCTATTTCATGCTTTGATCATGAAAAATTAAAGTTTTGCTAAATTATGATCTCTTTTGTCTTGTTTAGATTTATGAGATAAACACCTTGATAAGCAACTAATTGCAAAAAAATATGAATACTTTGGATTATGATGAAATAAATTAGAAGAACTCATTTTTTTCNTTAGAAGAACCCATTTTTTTCTAAGACTACGATGCCTTTGGTGTTTCATTCATGGTTAGAAAAACTAGGCATTTTGTTTTATTGGGAGATTAGTTCATTGGTTCATTTATTTAAGTGTTGAGTCAATTAGGTAAATGTTGGGCTATCGTGAAGGCACATAAAAGCTACAATTTTTTACGATTTACATTATAAGTTTGGCACTAATGATGGAGAAGCAGGGATTTATAAAATATCTTAGATACAACCACAACAACAATAAACTTTTATCTCGCTAAGTGGGGTTGACTACATAAATCCTTTTTGTCCATTACGTCCTATTGAGTGTCATTTTTTCATTTAATTTTAATAAATTAACATCATTTTTTGGCTCAGGGTTCAAATTTTCCTTGATTATCATTGTGAAAGAAAGCAATACACCCAAATATCCTTAGAGATTGGGAATCTTGGAGCTAGTTTTTTTAAAATAATTTTTGATAAGCATCGAAATATGTTTTTTAAATTTTAAAACATTATCGGGCATTTAATTTATGAGATATAGAAGTGAGAACAATTTCATTCGAAAGATATTTAGGTACCTGATTGGTAAATGACATAACCTGAGCTACCTTCAATAAGTGTTTGTTTTTTTCTTTCGGCCAATTTATTTCTTTATGAGTGTCGACATAAGAGTTTTTATGAGTTATTTCTTTTCAAAAAAGAATTGACTCAAAATGTTTTTGAAATGCACTTTGTCATTATCACTTCGTAATATTTGAATTGTTACTATGATGTAAAAATTTTTTAGAATTATTTCTACTTCAAATTTTTCTTTAATTAAATAATTCGAACTTAATCTAATATGGTTATCAATAAAAGTCACATGCACCTTTTTTTAGTGTGTAAGGATTTTACAAGGACCCCAAATATCTTTGTGAATTAAATTAAATGGTGTACTAGATTTTTATATTTGTGGACAAAACGATACACGATGATGCTTAGCAAACTAATGCAATTTACATTGAAACAACATGTCTATTCTGAAAAAATTTGTGAAACAAGTATTTTTGATAATAAAATATGGGATGACCAAACCTATAATGCCATAATATAATTTCGTTGTCTTTGAAAACATAAATAGTCTTAAAACCAGTACTTTGACATTGGCTATTCAAGGTAAATCCATCTTTAAAAAATAGAGTTCATATTTTTATTAGTATTGTCAATCATTCTCCCCATAGTCAGGAAATTCCTGAAAATCAGGACAAAAAGGATATAAGTTACTTTGGTATTGATGGACAACAAGTTAAATGATTAATTAGGAGCATGAAGAACATCGCGAAGGGTTAACAATGAGATTTTGATAATTTTTATCATAACAATTACCGAGAGAGAACCATCAATAATTTTAATCTTTTTGTTGCCTACACAAGGTCTATTAGTAGAGGATGATTTAGAACCAGTAATATGATCAATTGCCTCTGAGTCAATTATTAAAGAATTATCAAAATTAGGAACAACACCTAATAAAACAATGACCAGAGAGTTATCCTTTTGTACTAGAGAGCAAGATTGAGTCTAGGATACTTTTGGAGATTGAAATAATTTTTACAAGTGCTCTAATTGCTCATTGTTAAAAGGGATCACATTAGAGTTACAAACGGCTCCCGAGTTTCTTTAGAGGCTAGATAAGCTTGACTTTCATGCTTTGATTTTGATTTTTAATTTGCAGGTTTTCCATAAAGCTTCCAACATACCTCCTTTGTGTGCGATGCTTTTTGCAATGCTCACACCATATTTTTTTCTCCTATTTTGTCAGTATCAATCTATTTTGATACAAGAGTCGAGTTATCCTGTTCATGTTACCAAATGATTTAGTGTTGCACAACATAATTTTTCTTTTGGATATTTCACATAACTTTAGAGAAGACGTCTCAAATTGAGGGTAAAGGTTTTCTATAAAAGATTCGATCTAGAACTTCATCTAAACTTCGATTAAGACCAACTAAGAACTTATAGACCCGGTCGGTTTCCTCTCGTTTCTTGTGACGAGCATCATCATTTGCATTCTCCTAAATGTCATCATAACATTGATCAAGTTTTTGCCATAATGTTATCAACTCATTGTAATACGTGGTAACCTTACGATCATTTTGTTTGGATTTTTAAAGTTGAGTTTTCGACTCAAAAATTTATGAAGAATTCTCAAGTCTGAACTGAGATCTCGAACAACCTTCCAAATATCTGGAGCAGTGGGAATGAATAGAAGTGGTTTTCTTATGGTAGGTTCCATGGAGTTGATGAGCTTGACCATAATCAGAGAATTTTCGGGCTACCATTTTTCAAATTCGAATCACCAACAGTATATTTTAAATTTTTTTTCGGTTTAATGCCCAATTTTTCCTCTCATATTGATCGCCAATTTTATAGATTGAGTTCTCCCGAGGTAGTTGTGCCTGTTGAGTTTTATCGTAGCGGTGATAAGTTCTGGGGATAATACTCAATTGATACTAGTGAAAGGCAAGGAGATGTAGTTTCAGAGTGACTAGAACCAGTGGATGTCGTAGAATTATTTGTAACTCACGCCATCATTGTTATTTTGTAAGATATCTTCAAAATTTGAAAGAACACCGTGATCCCGATAAGTTAAGCTGCACAAAACTCCTTTATACTGCAATTCTGATCTTTGTTTCAGATCAAGCAGGGCGTGAAACTCCTTTACGCAACAATCCATTCAATTTCCTGCATAAGCGGTTTGAAACTCTTTTCTGTTGCGATTCCGATCGTTGCTTTCGATGAGGAATGGCACGAAGTCCTGTATGCCATGATCCGTTTACTTCCCCGCACAGCTTCGACCTTGTTGTCAACTACAAAAATAGGAACCAACAACTTCATTGGACAAAGAAACAACATATTTCCATTAAGATTTGCTTTGTACCTGTTGTCGAGATGGAAAAATACAGGCGGAGGCGGTGTCTTCGAAGGAGACGCATGAAGGCAGGGGAAGAAGTAGTATAGGGCTAGAGCAGTCAAAGAAGCTTCACACATGCAGATAGTTGTACTCTTACTAGTATCGTGTAGAATCAGAGTGTGGAAAAACCGCTCGCAACAGCGGAACACCTAGACGACCTAGTAAACGACACATGATTGAATGGCTTTGAATGCGACCACTCGGTTAGGGTACCGTCGGTGTCTTTGATACCATGTAATTTTTAGATAAGGAAAAAAAAAATTATTCCTCTTCAATCTCTTATGAACAATTACAAGATCAATAAAGGGTATGACTTCCACATTACGAAGACATAAAACCAACTATAACTCCCCGTGATAAAAGAAGGGAACATGAATTATAATATACCAATAATTTTATATTCTAAATACATAAAATACTAAATTAGAAGATGCTAAAGAATATTCATAAAATTTCAACAGTGTGCACTATGAGCTTGAGCTTTGATTGAATGAAGATTCAATGTGTGGGGCCCACATCAAAGTTAGAGCATATGAAGGGGAGGAAACATAAAATTTTGTAATATGTTGAAATAAGATTTATATTTGTGATCTTTTAATCAATCTGATTTGCATTAACTCATATAATGTGGTAACAACTCTCCCTCTTAGAGTTGAAAAAGAAAAAAAAAGAAAAACTCTTCCTCATTGAGTCGAATAAGTGTATGCTCTTTTATGAGCTGGTGTCCAAGCTGGTGTCCATGGAGAAGTTAACGATGAACTGATCTTATGAAGAGCTCTACTCACTCTTAGAAGTTAGAAGTAGACAATCAATATATTTGGATGAAATAGAAAAAGTCAACGCTCCTCAACATGAACCTTTGTAGATATAGGCTGCATTATAACTAGTGGATGATCTGGAGCAATAATGAACAAATGGAACTGCAGAACTTATTGTATCTATAACTTTAAAATGTAATGGAGGAACATGACATTAGAGTGTAACTCAAACATGATCTCGAACTAAATTTTGGGCACTGTATCACGCTCAATCTCATGTTTGGTTTCTAATAATTGATCAAAATTGTCACTAAAATTGGTATACTGTGTGGGGGAGTGTTGGTCATGGCAATCTAATGTGACATGCATAGCTTTTTTGGACTGCATGGGTTAGTGGAATAAGTGAAGCTTGTAAGAATGATTAGGGCTATTGGGCGTCTGTTGTTTATGGGATGCAGATATTACTGGTGTAGATGATGAGTGTTTTGTCCATGACATAATAATCGAGCTTGTGAAATGAAGAATTGAATCAAAATCCTAGTAAAGTTTCTCGATCACATGAATGAGAACATGATGTTTGGGAGGTTGTTAGAGAAGATCATTCGACATAATAAAAGTCATTTTAATTTCATATGAATGTTGATGGTATACATATACATTTACACAATTATGATATGATTTATATGGTGATCTTTTCTAACAAGCAACACGTATAATCCATCCTTCTTTATTGAAGTATAATGGTCATAGGTGTCATAATATTTGCTTGAATAATGTGAATTAGGATATCTACCATGGTGATAATATGCATCAACATAATCACCATCAAAACTTGATTTTTATTGCCTTTGATTATGTGGTGCCATGTTATAATTGGTGAGGTGTAATAACCAAGTTTTGAGAAATTTGATAAAAAATTTTAGCGACTGAAAAATACCCCAAATTTCGGATCCCTTGGCTTTCAATCAAAACAATTCTAAAAGATTCTATGCGTCAAATCAATCAATTCGATATATATAATATATATAAATTTTGAATAGATTTGAAGATATAAAAATTGGAAGTAATGAGTTTAATTAATTTATTTAAACCCTTAATTATCCTTAATCCCACATTGTTACTGTAGTCGCCGCCTTACTAGCGATAATAAGCCTACGGTCTCGGTCGAAGGGCTGGGATCCTTATTCTAAAGCTTTGAAACCCCCTCCCCTTCCTCTCAGTTAAGTGTCACGTTCCTCTCCCCCTTTTGATTCCCCTCCCTGTTCGATCTCGCAAACATCCTGCGAATTCTAGTGAGAAGAACGACGACCTTGTGCTATGGGTCGAGTGACAATCATCGAAGCTGCAAAACACGATTTAAAGTTCCGGGATAAAATTGATGAGTGGTGATCCATATTTCACTCTATTCTAGAAATTCATTTCCTCTTGTCTCCATTTTGACATATGCGATGGATTTTGCATCATTTTTTTTTTCGATAGCCGTCAGAAGAGCCGAACTTGTGTCAGAAGTCTCGAAAGTGTTTGGGTAGCTTCTGTGAGGATTTTAGCATAACATCAGCAAAGGAGAAAGAAGATTTGAAGTGTTAGGAAAAAGAAAGAATTTTTGGTAACTTCGAAAAGACGAATTTGTGTCGAGAAAACTATTTGAGGTAAGAATATTACTTTTTGGGTTAAATTACTTTCTGAGCTGAAAATTTATAAAATCCTAAGATATTTACAAATTCTAGGTTGTTTACCTGAGGGGGCAAGTTCGAGGCATGCATGTAGAAGATCGTCGTTGGACGACTCCGTAAATTGAGGTAAATAATTCTATCCTAATTTAAGACGAATAATTTAATTAATGAGAAATTGAAATCTTAAAGTTAATGTTATTTTTTATAGATAATTAAGCTCAACATTAGAGTTACCGTGATATTCTGTTACTTACCAAAATATTAAGAATTTAACGTGACAATTGAGATGGGTAATTACATTACTAAATTTCAGTAATTTTTTTTTTATTTCAAAATATATGTTGATTTGTCTGTATATTTTAGTTCAATTTGATTTATATTACAGTAGATTCTTCTTATTATTAGATAGAAAAGTTTTGTATGACAGAAAATATATAAAAGACATGCATAATACAAGAGATATGCATAATGAATAGTTGCACAACAGAGTAAATACACATGCTATTATATACATGAATATGTTTTAATGGAAATAACTTGTATATGAATGCTTGTATTACATGTTCAGAGGAGGATTTCACCCTCTAATGGTACAGACAGGGGATGTCAATGTACCCGTGCGCGTAGAATTTTTTTGCTACCAACCCGGATAATTGTGATGATTAGATCACTAACCGTTATGCCGACGAGATATTATCTGCCAGAGGTGAGTTGATCAGAGCTTACCTCCCCAGATAATTTGTTTACATTGTTAACTGCTATGCCAACGAGATAATATCAGTCAGGTGGTAGGTAAATGCTTTTCCACCCAAGACAATTGCGATGTTTACATCGCTAACCGCTGTGCCGACGGGATAATGTTGACCGAGGGTGTGTTAGGTTTTGTTGACAGTGTTCCTTACAGAGATGGGTATGTATGTAAATATTATAAAGTAAAGTTAAGATAAAGTAAATACATTTAAAAGACTGGAGTATTTTCATTTAGAAAATGTCATTGATACATGAACTAACATATTATCAATTTTTTAATAAAAATATAAAAGAATAACGTATTGTAAGATTTTTTATAAAGATATAAAAGGCCAGCATGCATATTGAATTTTTTTTCTTTGTGCTACTGTAATTTAGAAGTGTGATTACTTTTGAATTATCTTTAGATAACTCATTATGTTACTTTAATATTATTTTTAGTTTTTAGGAATTTCTATAAGATGAACAAAAGGTGAACAAATTTGTATAGAAGACGAGAACAACACATGAAAATGTACAAATTTTTAACTTTTTAATTTTAATTGCTTTCATTAGTACCTCTTTCATGTATTATTTGAATATCAAAATGTTAGTTATAGAAATAAAATAGTAGTGAATTAATTTTCACTGTCTGACCTTCTGTTCTTGTCTCGATTAATTTCAAGTTCCGGGTCAGGTTTGTGATATGAGGACTTTAAGAAAGATTTCATTATGAAGGCAGTGATTTTTTTCATTCGGAGAATTGATGCATATCTGAAAGTTTGTGTTCCTTTGGAATGCAATCATGTTGATCAATTCTTATCTTAATTTTCTAGTTCATGTCAAACATGCAAACATAACCAAAATGTGTTCACCAATTTTTTGAATAGTCTATTAGGTCTAGCTCATCACTACATAGTTTCAACTTAGCGCATTGAATTCCAATGAAAATATATGAGATTATGAATCATTACCGCTACTTGAATCGTCAACTCCTACCCATAATAATTCTACTTCCTCTAATTATGTTGTAGTATTTTATTTTTGATATTGCTAATCGAGCATACTATTTATGCACATCACATATCAAGTATTTTTTAGTGCCATCTTCTGTCACCTTTCCCAAGGATTTTTAAGTAATTCAAGAATTGAAGTTAATTCAATGATCTCTATTATAACAATAGATCAATAGGCCAACGTGGAGATTTTGTCATAAGACGACATTTTAATGCTCAAGGCAACAACTGAACTTGAACTTGAATATAATTGAAACTCACAAAATAGAGATTTCTCTTGGGGTGAAGGGCAAGGATTAGAGGATAGCCCTGTGTCCTTTGAGTTGGGAATGAATGTTGGAAAACATTTGCATTTCCTCATTAGTCGTTTTTGAAGAGTTGGGTGTAAAAGTTTGTTTAGTACTTTTACAAGATAAATGGTATATGGATATATTTTCTTAATGAGATTTGCTCAGATGGAAAAAAAACCCTTGGTTGAAGGATATTTTGGTCTTCTAATTGATTAAAGGGTAAGAGTTAGATGCTTCATCTCTGAGATCTTTCTGCTCTTAGAGGCCATGAAAGAATATATGAAATTTTTTTGCTTTGCGATGAGATCCATATGATTTATAATTGGAATAAGACCATAATTTTGCTATAAGATTTATGTAGAATGTGATCTGAGTTGGACCATATCTTTATTGGCGCCTCATTATTTGTGCTTGATTTATTAATTAATGGAAGAGTTTACGTGTAAATTGTGATTAATTGTTTAGTATCATTGGTTTGTCCTACTTGTATTTTCTTACATTACCGCTTAGTATGTTTATTATTTATTTTCTTTTATTTTGCAGATATTTGCCATATCAAGGAGTTTCATGTCCTCAGGACTTGCTAACTTTTTTGCTTGATATTATGATTACCAATAACATATGTCATCTCAGCCAAACTTCTTTGAGGTTGAAGTTATGATAATTGATGAAGTTTCAATATAAAAAGATGGACTTGCTAAGGAATGTGGGCCACATAGGAGTTGAAATTTCTCATTTTTATGATAAAATTTGATATCAAAAATAATATATCACATCGAGAGATGAAAATACTATCCATTAATTGATTTAGTCACAAAATAAAGCTTACAAGACTCGGTCTATGATGCTAGAGATTTTTTTCATGCTTTATCTGGGTATGACATGATTTATTTTATTTTGGGGTACACAGTTCCTATAAAGGCAAACTCTTATAATTAATTACATGATAAAAGAGATCGTCTCCTACTCTTGATTGAAATGGTGGCCCTTGTGTTTCTATTGATTTTACATTTTGGATTTCAAGATTGCTAATTTAGAATTTCTGTTGGGATATGATCAAATTTTGGAACAATTTTTATTATTGGAATCCAAAAAAGGTGTATGAAGCACCAGATATTGAGAAGTTCAGTTGCACTTCAAACTATTCTATAGTTTTGCTTTATGTTTTGAGAATTGAGATTAATTTTTTATTTAAGTTGATCATTTTATTAAAAAATTAATATTGAAATCACAATAATAAAAGATCATGAAAATGCCTAAGAGGTGAACTATTTTCTTAGTGGGCTCTTAAATTTAGTCTAAAATAAATTGAGACTTATAGTTCGTTTAGATGCTCCTTTATGGGTATGCAAGTGCAAATGGTTTTATTATTTTTAAGATTTCTGATTGATTTTATTGATTAAGCTTGCAAGTTTTAAATTTAGTTCATTTGAATTTCTAGTTCAAGCTATCACTCGAGTAGAAAATTTAACTTATTGTGGGAGCCTAACAAATAAAAAATAGACTTTAAACAAGCACAAACAGTCTCAGAAAGAAACTCATGAGAAAATAAAAAAACTGATTTCACAAAAAATAAGCACACCAAAGCAAACATTAAATTAATATGTAGAGGCCAGTGCGGCAGGATACCGCTATATACGTTAGAAGAAATTGAAAGTGGGCAGTCGAGTTCTACCCCTATACTACTCGGTCTCAAACCTAAGGATGAATTAAAGAGAGTTTCATAAGTTCCTAAAAATATTTAGTAATGATTGGACCTTACTCCTTAGAGAAAATATAGGATTTGGCTCAAATAACCCTTAGTGAGACTAAGTAGGCCATTTGGTGGCCAACTGGAATTATTTTGGTCAGGCAGAGTTTGGTAAGCCTCCTTAGACTTTAGAAGGCACTAATAATGATAAGTTTAGAAGGAAGGCTAGATGTTCGATTCATTTTTTCCCTCAATCATAAGTGAGGTCAACAATGCTACAAAATTTTCTATGTATATGGAAAAGTCAACCAACTTTGGCAGATATTTGGATGAATAGGGAAGTTTTTTAAGAAAACTGCATCAAACTTAGTGGATACTAGTTGATTTTAACTCTTTAGTGTAGAATTCTTTGTGGTCCAATGAAGTTGGTGCAAAATATCAGGAGTGCACAAGCTTGTGAAGAGCATAAATAAAGTACCACCATCTTGCATAAAATTATTGTTTCAATTCAATATTTTATTTTGTTTTTTTAATTATAAGGTGGTTGTATAAGATTGGTTGAATATCCTTATGCACAAGATTGTTTCAGATGGTTTTTCTTTTTTAAGTGTAAGAAAAGTCCACAATTGAACGTTTGGTATAAGATTTTGCAATATTACAAGATGGTCATATCCAAGTTAAAAAGGTCCTTCATAAATTAAGTGCTTGAGTCTCGTCTTTGTTTCTTGGTTTCAATTTTTAGGTGACTCTTTTTTAACTTGGTTTTAAACATTACATAATTTATAAATAGATCATTATTGAATTATTGAAACCAAGCTTGAATTAATTCGACTTTATTGGATATTCTCTCTCTTTTTTTTTGTTTTAGGCATGGTGATGAAGATCAGTTCGTTATGTGAGAAATTTTATTTTTCTTGTTACAATATGATGTTGGAACTTGCTCAGAAATCAGCAGAAACAAAAGCAAACTTTTATTAACAACTGAATTAGGATTACAAACAACTCAAAATAGGAACACGACATAACAACAACCGTTTACGACTACGGTTAGAAGCAAGGATTCGAGGGTGGTGGTGGCTTCGACGAAGCTGCAAGGGGAAAGGGAATGGTTTAGGGTTTTAGGGTAGGTTGGAAGGAGGGCTAGTGGTTGGTTTGAGGGTTAGAAGTGTGGGGCAGCAGGAAAGTTGCAGGGAAGTAAGGGGGATGGGTGCTGGGTGATGGAGGGACGGGCTAGACAACAAGGAGCTATTGTTAGGGGACTGCTGGATGTAGGAGGGTGGCCGGTAAGGCTGAACAGTAATGGCCGCTGCAGGAGAAGAGATAACAGGGGTGAATTGGGGGGATTGGGCAACGGGCTTGCGGTAGTTGAAGGGGGCGGCAAAGCAATTGTAAGGAGATGGGGTGGGCCGATGACTAAGGGAGGTGAAGGAGAAGAGGTAGGGAAGAAGATAGGTGAGGATACAACACCACCTTGGAGCAGGATATAGTCGAAGCACTACTCGTTGTCGTATACAACCCTAACAAGGGAGAAGACAACTCCAAGGGAGAATCTTAACCCTAATTCTCTCACACAGCAATAAAAAGGCTCCAATAAGGCAAAAAACAGGAAAGGAAGTTAGGGGAGGGGCTGGCTGCAGTGTCACTCAGTCCTTTTGGGATTTGGGCCGGCTGGCTCACCCAGCCCCACGTCACAATAACCTTAACACTAGCTCCTCCTCTATTTTCTCTTCTAAGCCCTTAAATAATTTTGTAAACCCTAACTAGCTCTGAACATAGTCGTAAATTGTAAAAGAATACCTCTCATGTTCGCCTCTAAAACAAAGTTTTAGTACAAAATTCAACAATTTTGAAAGCCTTGAATGACCCTTCTCCCATCTATAATTCCAAATACAACATCCTTCTCTCAACAATTCCACTGTACACCCATATGGAAGATTTGTCTAAAAGGACGACGAAGGGGACTGGTTCATCAAGCCGAGTTCAATACTAGCTCATCGAATCAGACCTAGCATTAACTCTCTAGTTAAGTGATGTCGGATTCAACCCAAATCACAATGGGGAAAACAAATATTATTAATCAAAAGCAAATAGTGATTACAATCAGAGACTCTTGGAACTAGGAAATAACAAAAACACAACACGACTCAACTAGGGCTGAGGATGAAGACGAAGGTGTTGCAGTTTAAGAAGAAATAGTAACTAAAGTAGGTTAGAGGCGGCTGGAAAGGGCCTGCAACAAATAGGGAGGGCCTGGAGAGGGTCAAAGACAAGTAGGTGTGCGGTTGTATAACTCAATTGCAAATGAAGGTGGCTAAAAAAGTGCGGCAACAAATAGGGAGGTTGTTGGAAGGGCGCGGTAGCAAGTAGGTGGGTGGCTAGATGGGGCGATAGCAAACTGGAGATAATTGGAGGGGCTGACAATGAGGCTTAACTGGTTGGGAGGGAAGGTAGCTGCAGGGAACAACAATGTTTTTTTTGGGGGGGGGGGGGGGGGTGGTGCTGTTTCCAAGTGATGACATCAACGACGACTATAGCGATAGCGACAACAGAGGAGAGGCTGTGGGAGCAGGGAGTGATAGATAAACACCACATCGAGACATTACAACCGGAGCACTTTCCCTTTGGATACAACCCTAGGAGAGAAAACTAGATGACGACAACTATCCTGACAGAAATTTGAAAGCAAAAATTGCCTTAAATACAACCTTGGGTAAAAAAGGAGTGGGTCCCGCTTTGAATTGGAGGGAACTCCATGCTTGAAAGAACCAGTTAGTCCCTCATTCGCTCGTTTTGGCCCAAACCAAATTAATTTTGTGCGATTTTTGTCTCGTGCGCGACTTTGTACGTCTGGGGCAGAAAGCGCCCCGCGTAGTCTCTCTAGATTGAAGGAGCTTTAACCTCATTTGTTGAAGCTTCCGTGTTTTCGTAATATGAAGTCAAGTCTGCCATATTAAAGTAGTCGAGATGTTGTAATTCTTTGGTAAATCTATCTTGTAAGCTTTGACATTCAATTTCTTGAGGATTTGGAATGGTTCATCTACTCTAGGCTTGAGTTTCCCGAACCGCAATAGGAAAAGAAAATATTATTACTCAAAAATAAATAGTTATTACAATTAGAGACTCTTAGAATTAGGAAATAACAAATATACGACACAACTCAACTGGGTCTAAGGGTGAAGATGAAATGTGTTGTTTAAGGAGAAATAATAACTAAAGTAGGTTGGAGATGCCTGGGAAGGGGGGTTGCAGCAAATAGAGAGGGGTTTGGAAAGGGGTGGTAGAAATTGTGTGGGTGGTTGGATGGGCCGACAACAAAAAAGGAGGTGGCTAGAAAGGGGCGACAAAAAGTAGGTGGTGACTAGATGGAGAAATATTTACATAAGGAGAACGCANTTTTAGATCTCTAATAACTGAAATATTTTGGATCATTTTCTCCATGAAAGAATGCAATCAGCTTGAAACCTATAATTTACAAGTCAGTTACCTTCCATTTTCCTGAAACCTACTATTTACAAATCAGCCACCCTCAATTTTCCAAATTCTCACTAAAATAAAATGCAGCTTCCATGAAAGAATGACAATTATAATAATCTAGAGATAATAGAGGTATAGCTATATACCTTCTGAAATGCCCCTTCACCTGTCAGATTTAGATAGCTGCTCTGAAATGCCTCAAAAGAACAAATTTTTTTTGGCAAACCATGATTAAAAATGATGCAAAAAAATAGACTAAATATATTGTTAGAAGCTAAAAATGGTTAGAATATACAATCAGCTTGAGGAAAATATGAAAATTGTAGGCCTATTCAAACAAGATGTCCACACCCTATGCTAGATTAACATTATATCTTAGAACCCATGACAAAGAATATCATCTTGCTTAAAGCTCATAGTAAGCATAAAGTATAATTTCATCAACAAAGCATAAAGTATAATTCCATCAACAAAACATAAAGTTCAGCTTGCCCAAAGCTCAACTAGAAGATGTGTCTTGAAGTTATTCCTCCATCAATCTACTCAGGTAAAGTCACCTGAAAATGTTTTTCTTCCATTAATTCTTGCTGGAACAAAAGATATAAAAAAAAATTTATCAAAACATAAAATAAAAAGGTTAACATACGCTAAACTGGATATAAACCACAAATACATGCCAACCAATTCTTATATATTTATATTATATATGTACCACCTAGACTAATTGTTGAGAGAAAATAAGTGATAAGAACATAAAATGAAAAGGTTAAGAAAAGCTAAAAACTTGTTGAGAGAAAATTACCAAAGGAGTTTTAAAACTACTTGTGGAAGATCTGATCCAGCTTGAAGTGCATATTAATGCATTCATCGTATTTGCCGAGAACGAGCTTCTATAATAATTAAGAACTCTTCCACAGGTACTAAATGTTGATTCTGAAGCAACTGTTGTTATTGAAATTGATAGTATATCTCTAGCCATTTTGGACAAACAAGGATATTTGAGAGTGTTTAACTTCCACCACTCAAGAATATCAAATTTCTCATTTTTATTTGGCAAATAAAGACCCTCATCTAGATAGACTTGTAGATCTGATTTTGATGGTTGAATAGAATCAGATGAAACAACAAAATCAGTAAATGCTAGCATGCAATCAAAACTTTCTGGATTAACAGAATCACATGACAACTTTGACGAAACATTGCCACTCGTAGAACTGGAACTTGCAATATCACTTGCGTAAGTATTGTAAATTTCCCACAAAACATCTTCAACTTGTTGAATTTTAGAGTCTGACTCAACAGATGTACACGTATTTGCAAAACTAAACTGTATAAACTTAATTTTCAAGCGAGGGTCTAAAGCAGCTGCGATAGATATTAAGAGATTACATTCACCCAAATATTTATCAAATTTACCTCTCATTGCAAAAGTCATGTTTCTATTAAACTCATTAGAAGAAGATGACTAATCTAGCAACAATTTCTTTATATGCATCACAACGGGTAGAAAAATATTTGAAGTGGGGTAAGAAGAACCTGAAATCATTTTTGTCACATTATTAAATACAACAAGAAATTTTCTGATTTTATCATATCTATCCCAATCTGAATCTGAAGGCAATCAATTGAAATTATTATCTCGATCAGCAAAGTGAGTGAACACATTACGAAAAATAAGAGCAAATTCAACCATTAAAAATGTTGAGTTTCATCTTGTTGGAACATCAATGCACAAACCCTTTGTTGTTGATATCCCTAATTGTTTGGCTATGCCAACGAACTTATGTAACATTGCTGACGATTTCTTTATATATTTGATAGCCTCTCTGATATTATAAATGATGTCTTGAACCTCTTTTAAGCCAACTTGCATCATAATATTTAAAATATACGCACAACAACGAACATGAAAAAAATGTCCCTTAAAATGCAGTTTTCCTCTTGCCATAAAATTTGAATGAAGCAAGCTAGCAGCAACATCATTATTACTAGCATTGTCTAAAGTGATAGTAGATACTTTATCTTGTATCTTCTAATCTAACAAACAATGAGAAATGACATCACAAATGAATGTACCACTATGAGGTGGATCTAATTCAATGAAATTGATGATTCGTTTTTGAATCTTCCAAGATTGATCAATATAGTCAGCAGTTAGACACATATATCCGATTGTTTGATTTGAAGTCCAACAATCAGATGTTAATGAAAACCTTTGAATATCCCTAAATTGTTTTCTAACTTCTCTTTCTCAAACTCAAAATCTTCATACAATCATTTTTTATTGCATTCATTGAAACTTTCTCATAATTAGGGTTCAAGGATTTCAATAGAATATTAAACCATGTATGCTCAACAATATTAAACTGATACTCATGCACTATAATCATTTTGGAAATGATTTCTCTAAACTTATGTTGATCGTAGGTTTTTTTATCATGAAATACTGGGATCTCAATATCTGCACCAAGTTCGAGTGGCATAAAATTTAACATTTTTTGCTTTTTTTTCAGAAAGATCATCGATCTCCTTGTTTTTAACTTTGATTTGTACACATTCTCTAACATTACGTAGAAGTTGAGAAGTAGTTCTTGTTTTAGATTTTTGAAACTTCGACAACATTTGCATTGCCAAAAAGAAGTTGCGACCCCCTTAATTGGAAATGTAGCCTCCACAAAATGCTCCCACACTATAGACTTTCTCTTCCTACCCTTCTTAGTACCGACTTCTTCAATGTTATTATCTATGACAACATGAGGAACTTCTTCTGGCTCTATACCTTGCGAAGTAAGATTGACATTTTCGTTGTTATTATGAGCTTCTGATATAGTTATTAACTTATTGCTGGATGATTCAGATTGTGAAAGATCAAGTTCAGACATTTGCACTGTAAATGAAATAAAAAACTCATAATTAGTATCACTTTAGATATACTACCAAGTCAAAAATGCATAAACACACTTCAAATAAAGAATTCACATTAAGAATGGAGAAAGAGAGTTGACACATATTGTAGTAATTTTTGGCTAAACAGATTTAAACTCTCAAAACAATAACAAAAACATGATTCATTGCATTTATAAGATAAGTCACTAATAAGTAACGTGAGAAAGAATTAGATGTTAAAGTTGGAAATAAGTTGTTATTTACATGAAAATTCTATTTAGCTGCTGATAATTATTGTAAATGCCCCATTCTCTTATTTTTAATTACAAGACCAATAAAAATGCAACTATATAGAGTGAATAAGTTCTTTTATGGTTTGGATGCATGATGCATGCAACTTGTCAATCTTATGTAGAATTATCAAGGTTAAAAACAAGACTCTAAGATGATGAGCATTTAATACTTATAGATTTGAGTTATGTATATCTATATCCAGAATGACATGTTTAAAATGCAACTATATAGAGTGAATAAGTTCACATATTAAATTAAATATGAGCCTACTATAATTTGATTCAATTACAAGCTTTCATGGATTTATTCAATATGTTACAGGTATTTTGAATTATTTATATTCAATCAAAGTATTCTTCAATCTTTGTAAAGATTTCAAATACCATTTTATGAATGCATGATAAAACAATTTCTGACAAACCTTCTAAGAAACAAAAGGTAACTTCTTAAGGATAAACTGATAGATGAGAACCACTCCAACTTCGCTAAAAATCTGGAAAATCAAAATGAAAATGGTAAAAAGCATTCATTTATAATTCATGGTGATTTGCTATAACCTATACTTCAGTTCTATTGAACTATCCTCATATTGCGCCAATTTATATATTATAGTTTCAGTTAACTGAGATATTTGGATCTGTTTCACATTTGAATTGGAAAACTGGCTCGGATTATGCATTTTCAGCTATGAAGGATTTATATATTATTTTCTGAAATTTTCACTCTTGTTTTATTAAAGTAAACACAAGCTTTATGTTCTAATATTAAAATAAGGCACATGCTTTGATTTAATCTTATTTCCACACTTATTCATTTCTTTGAAACTATCGTCATATTATGTCAATTATATATTCTAGTTTCAGTTAAGTTTCAGTTAACTAATTATATTTGGATCTCTTTCATATTTGAATTTAAGTTGGTTGTTTCCAATAATGAGTTTGTTGGGCAGTATTACCATGATCTCAATAAGAGGCCTTTCTTTAGTGGCTTATGCGACTTTTTGGGCTCCGGCCTTGTACATTTATGGCGGTTTCTTGTGTCACAAATATTTCATATGTTATAGCTGAGGTTTGTTTATTTAGTAGGTTTGGGAAGGAGATGGAGTTGTAAGGCATGGCAGGAAACTTATTAGTGCAGCGGACCCTCAAAAATTTGAGCCAGGGATTAGGAAAAATTTAATAGACAAACTAATGTTTAGACAAAGGCTCCAGTCTAGTTGAAAGTTATTAACTATGTACTCAAAACATGAACAAAGTTATGCATCTAACTAACGCCAATGGTCAAACACATTACAAAATATTCATTTTATTTCCTACCGCGAGCCATTTAAATGGAATTCATTTATATAACACATTACAGAATATACACTGTGAGGGCTTCGTATGTAAATCTTCCAAATAAAAGAAATTTAAGAAACATTAGGACAAGAGGCATACCTAAAGATAAATATGAAATATTACAGAAATGATACTCAAATATAACACCTAGGTTTCCAAACAAGTAGCCGTCTAAGAATATCGAGCAACCAAACAAGAATACCAATCAATCGAACCAACACTGTCGAGAAAGAGAAGAAGAGATCAGATTTTTTTAAGTTTTCAACAACCCTTATATCAGATCTCATCCATAAAAAACCAGATCTAAATTCAATATGCGAGATTTCACTGCCAAAACCCTAAAAGACTAGGTTTCACTCAAAAAATCTAAGTAAATCTAAAAGAAATTTAAGAAAATTTAAGCTACGAGGTACCTCGGTAAATAAACAAGAAACCAAGTAAGAATATCTAGCAACCAAGCAATAATATCGAGCAACCAAGCAAGAAAACCGAGCAGTCGAGCCAACGCTGCTATCCGAGGNACCCCAGTGTACCAGATGGGGTTGCTGAGAAGGGATAGGGTTCTTTCTAACCACAATTTTGTTTTTCACCCCAGGTTTGATAGTAAGCTTCTGAATA